>JAEQML010060295.1:0-27354 GCA_016904865.1 Pissodes strobi | reverse complement strand
AGAACAGCAAAGTTAAGTGGATATGCAACCGAAGAAGAAGAAGAAGAGTACTAATATCCATCTCCGAAAAAACTAGAACAGCCAAATTGAGTCGACATGCAACTGAAGAAGAAGAAGAATACTAATATCCATCTCCTAACCTAAAGCTTCATAATCATTAATGGGTCCTCTTAAGTGCATAAAATTTCAACAAGTGTAAGTCCTTAAATTTTAACATGTTTAAAGGGTGGAAAAGTGAGATAAAGCTTCAAAATATGGCAACTGTCGTATAGTATAACGTATAGAGAACTTTTTCAAACTGAAGTTCTAATATGCACTTTAACGTATCATTGCGCCGAAAAAACTAGAACAGCAAAATTGAGTCGATATGCAACCGAAGAAGAAGAAGAAGAAGAGTACTAATATACATCTCCTAAAATAAAGCTTCATAATCATTAAGTGCAGAAAATTTAAAGGCCATGGAAAAGTGAGAAAATGCATCAAATATGAAAGCTGTCGTATAGTATAACGTATAGACAACTTTTTTCAAACTAGAGCTCTAATATGCACTTTAACGTATCATTGCGCCGAAAAACTAGAACAGCCAAGTAAAGGGGCGGGCCAAATCCTGCGAAGATCTGTCATGAAAGTATCTGTAAAACAGAGACATCTCGGCCACATGCCTATGGTGTTCCAGACTATCCAAATTCCGGGTCAACTTCGGGTCGCCGACAAGACGCACAGCTCTCTTCTGAATGGAATCCAGCAGCTTTAGGGTGTGGCTTGGTGCGACACCCCAAATGTGTGAGCAATATTCCAAGCACGATCTTATCTGCGCTTTGGAGAGCCAGAGCAACTGCTGCGATGTAGGTCATGGCAGGACATATTGCTGTTGATCGAGACACCCGAGAATAAACAAATGATCGATCCTGCCATAATGATGTCAGGGCCCGCGGTATTGGCCCTCTTGATAAACAGCTGCTTGGGTTTTTGCTGCATTGAATTGGACCGAATTTCTGTCTCCCCAAGTTTGAGCTTTCTCCTCTTGATTAATTGCTGTAATTTGATCCTGTCTGCGGTGATAAGTCTCAGTCGCTGGTAAAGGTTTTTCTGATCTAAAGTGGGAGACGAAGGTACTGTCATCTGGAAAACTGTAAACAGGATTATTCGTTTCGGTCAGCAGGTCAGAATTAGATGAGGAACAGAGTTGGTGAAAGTATTGCACTCTGAGGCACGCCCGCGTTCATGGTGAATGTGCCTGAGATGTGTCCATCAACTGCAACGTGCAGAGATCAGTTCTTGAGGAAACTGGCAAGCCAGCTGCGGAGAGAGGCTGGCAGTCCGAAGGAGGGCAGTTTGTTGAGCAGTTTGTCATGCCAAACTCTGTCTTCGCCTTCGAAATATCCAACGCAATCGCTCGAAACTCTCCGTAGTTCTCAATTGCCCTATTCCAATATGTCTCCTATCGATCTCTCTTTGCGAAAGCCGTATTGGTTATCACTGATTATTCTGTTGTTTTTGAGGTACTTAAAAAGTTGCTGATATGACTACAGGTTCCGTGGAGATTATTGGGCGATAATTTCAGGGCATAGTTTTCTTGCCTTTTTTTTGGAACAGGTTGCACTCGAGCGACTTGCCAAGAAGATGGGTAAATCCCATTTCCGTAATCCAGAATTCTTTTGTGGAATTCTGGATTTTGAGCTAATTTAATGGCAGCTTCATTATCAACATAAAGTAGAGGAACGTATTTAAGGTCGATAACTTCTGCATAGAGTCTCTTCAACTATATAAATTCTTTTACAGCTTCACTTGCAGCATTAATTTCTGCTTCGGCAATAGAGAGAGTATCTTTGACTAACTGCTTTCCAAGTTAATAGTCTTGTTGCTTCATCACCACCGTGACCAACATCATGACATCCTTCAATGATGCTTGCCTTATGCTTGGGTTTTTATGGGTCTTGAGCTCTCTCCAAGTAACGGAAGGTACGTTTAACTTTAACAACATCTGAAAAGTATAGGTTTTCTAGACTTCTGGAAACTTCTACAGCGTAAGAGATGTCAGCTCCAGTTACCAGTCCTGTTTGAAAATAATTTTTTTGCAATTTTTTCCATGGTTCTACAGTTTTTAAAATAAATTGGAGTAGACACTAGACGGTAATTAATCGTTCCATAACGCTCAAAAAGTTTTCTGTCATAAGCGTGTCCATCCGTTGTATGGATTTAATTTCCAACCCCACAACAATTATGTTAACTTCCTTTTTCAGGCCTGCAATGAAGGAATCTATGGTACTATTATTGTTAACACTATCATCAACGTATAATAACTTCTTTCCTTATGAAGAAATATGGATAAGCTTCACTCTTCTTGGACTTAAGCTTATATAAGAAGCTAACAGATCTGGTATTTCAGTAGCAAGGCGTCTGCTTGAGGCCATAAAGACTCCTTTGAAGACGACAAATATCCATTCATCTTTCTATCTCCAAGGCTACTTCATGAAGACTTCTTCATTGATTTAACCATGCAGAAATGATCTGCACTTGCAGCAATACTTAGAACTGCCCTTATAATGTCGTATTTTGCCACTGGACAGAACGTTTGATCATCAACCCTTCTTCTCTGAGGAGGTTTTATAGTGATTAATCTTTTCTATCGAACCATCTGAGTTTCTTTTCACCTTAAACAGCCGTTTACAAGGAATGCCTTTTTTGCTTTCAGGTAAATCTTCAAGAACTTGCACGATATTTCTAATTCTTTCTTCATCACCAATAACCATTGTTCTTTTCCTTCCTAATAACTTTCCGGTTCTTTCACTCATTCTTTCACATAACGGCTGAGGTAGCACTAAGCCTTTGACAACATCTACAGCTCCTGGAATACTTCTGAACAAAACGCATTTTATACTTCATTCTAGACCAGTTACTCTTCCAGTAAATCAACACGCACTTTACTTACGTCCATCTTCAGCAAGCTGAGAACAAATGCTGCACGAGACTACGTTTGAAATATCTTCTTATGATTTAACGTCTAGTTAACAAGTCAAATGGATCTCAACTTATGCTCAAATATCTAAACGATGACCTTTTGCTGCTAATTGATGTTAGAAGATGACAGACGAAAACCGAATCGTTATTGTTTTCATCCCTATCTAAATGACAGTCCTCTCCCTCTATTGGTTCACTTTTGAGGGACAACAGGAGGAGCCAAGGAGGTGTCGCAATTGACAACGGAATGTGGGGAATGAATGTCAAGGGGATCTACTTTGAGGGGTTGATTTTTAACTAAATAAGGTGACGTACTATAGCTTGGAAAAATTATTGTCAAAATGCCGCCACACTCTCAAATGTTTCGAATTTTTATACTTCTTAATTGATTTCTGGAATCGGTAAGCCGCATTAAAATTTAAAAAATTGAAAACAAATTAAAAAATGAGCCGCTCTTATTGTTGACTAGTGTAACTAGATTTTGTCATTTCCAAGTCAGCATCACCGCTCACCCATCAAACAATAACATTATTGTAATTTGTAGTAGATAGTATAACAAGCAATATATCAATCGAAAGCATGAAGTCAATTTCTTATCTAGCCAATAATCCTCAAGTCCATAATTCATTTTCTACATTATACTATTCGATCGAAAACCATATTACCTAGAAAAATATTCATGAAAACAGTAGGTAACTAAAACCATTAGCTATGCCCAGCGTGATATAAATTTCCTTGTTTGACTTACTAATCTCTCATGTGTGAAAGATTGATGGACCGATCACGGAAAAATTTATTTAACTTCACAGTGTATAACAGTAACGGCGCGCATCTGCTGAGATGATCAAGAACAAAAAGGTGATCTAATCGATTTCGAATTGCCAGGTATATTCGACGTCTCGTACGTCCGTTTAGTTGTTTGTCTCTCGCAATGTCTAAAGCGTGGCAAAGAGGTGTCAATCTACGCCCAATTTTAAAAGAACAAAGCTCAACTATTAACGCAGAAAGTTTCGAAGCAATAGGTGTTATGGAATTTAATTCTTATAGAATGATATATATTTTTTACATTTTTAGTAATACTATAGAACTAGAATAAAGAAGGGAAAATATAGATACAGATGATGTTAAAGGAGGATGGGAAGATGATGTTAAGTAAACTAAGTTTTCCAAAGATAAAGTATATTTCTTCTATTGCATTCTGTTATCTCCTCCTCCAGTGGAGCGAAAATTTTAGCACAAAATTAAAAACATTTGAAGTCTTTCTGGAAGTCATACTAATGTGTGAGTTTGACATGGTATTGACAAGTTGCATCGGAAATTACCGCCTCTCCTTCTTCCATCAGTTCTGAAAATACCTACAGAATCTCATGTTCTTTATATTTCATTTATGATATTATTGGTAAGACAATTTTGCTCCTCTCTAATACATCAAGAATCACCAGGATCTGAAAAGTTAATAATTTTTCCACACGTTGCGTGCCAAACTACTGCCTTTTCTTCTTCCAAAGGAACATATACATTTCAACAACTTTCTTTCCATATGTTTTGAAAATACCTGCATGTTCTCGTCATTTCATTCATGATATTATTGTAAGACAATTTTCCTTCACCTGTGCACATCAAGAGTCATGAAGACCTGAAAATTCAATAATTTCACCATAAGTGCTCATTATGCTATTTCTACACGTTGCGTGCCAAACTACTGCCTATATTTTCTGACGAGGCCTTTCCTATATTTTTTTCATCAGTTTCGAGCACGACGTCGTTAACTAGGACGCTTCCTTTTGTAGATCTTCTTTGGCTTCACCAGAAGATCTCGCCTTTCTTCCTCTGATATGTGCCGAGTGATATTATTCTCTTCAAAAATTTCTGGATCCTCCTCTATGTTGCTTTCATCTGAACTGAACGCTATCAGGCTAAGCTTTTCAGAGTATCGACCAGATTGTCACCATTAGAAAAAGGTTCATTTAAACATTTTGATTCATTGCTTCATTGTTGAGATCTTCATTAATTGCTTCGCTTTGTAGACCTTCCTTGGCGCCACCAGAAATTTACTCTCCTACCTCTTCCTCTTACAAGTGACATTCCATTATCTTTAAAATTTGAACTAGTGACAAGTCTCCTCTGTATCTTCCACTAGGTTGCTTCTAGTCAAAGTGAAATTGAACCGACCACCAACAATTCACTAAAATATGATGAAACATACTAAAGGTATGTCCTCAAGGCTGTTACTATTAGATCAATATTTACAAAAGTATTCTGATTCATCTTTTTGTCAGGGCGGTCCTAATAGCAAAACTGTAAAAACATTTGAATTATTTGCCTCAAAAAATCGCAGAAACTCTTGTAAATTTGATACCCTCTATTTTATATATGCGTATATGCAACAAATTACAGAAATTTATTAAACGATCTTTATATTACCAGCAGCCCAGCCATCTTATCTCAACAACCCAAATAAAAGACGGTAACTGAATCCCATAGATAGACTAATAAAACCTGCTCTTAACAGCTCGCGCTTTGTTTCATGTAGGCGTTATCACGCTACAGTATGGGACATCCCGCCCATAATTTACCATGAATGGTTCGGGGGAGCAAAGGCACAATAATAACAGTTTTGCTGAAAACTGTGTGTGAAAACCCGGCGTGCTTGTATGTCGTTTTAGTTTCCCGTACATTTTCTAGGCTGGAATAGTTTTGTGTTATCGGGAAGGCAATTTTTCAACGGTATTCGTTTCGTATGGAGCGATACGACCTTTACGTCGGTATTTTTTGAATTTTGGTGCGCCTTTGTAAGTGTAAAACAAAATTATTTGATTTCGGAATAGCGTTTCGATCCTTTTGTTAACTACGTTTCACCGCTCATGCAGCAATTTGACATAGAACGACGTTGAAGTGAACAAAAGAACGTCGCAACAACCCGTGGTCGTGTCAACGTCAATATTACGCAGGCCCGACCAGATTGTGACGTCGCGAGATACTATGATCCGACGTTATCAATTACTGATCGTACATTACGTGTACGAATCCTAAAATTATATCAAAACTGTTTTTAAAAATGCAAACTTATACGTGACTGAAGTACTCTCAGACTTAATCGCTATCGAATGTTCACTTTTTTTAACCTTTTAAAAAAACTAATGCGCCTGAGCAAATATGTAAGTATCCTTTATACTACTCTTATGTCAAATATTTATATGGGCATTTAAAATATCGAACCTATTAAATCAATAGCAACAGCTGTTTTCATATTGTTACGTTTTTCCCGTGGGTTCATCACAGAATTACAACTTTGCTATTTTCAACTAATACTCTCTTTATTCACTACAACTGTATACAATTTAACACTCTATACTACTCTTAACTTTACAACTAATATCTATTCAACATTCAATGCTTAACTGAACTGAACTCCAACCGACTTAGGTCTGCTTATATATAATCTCAAATCTATCACGAATATTCGGGAAGTATTCCGAGGCCACTCTATATGATCTCGACGAGGCCATCGAGATAATTCCAGCTATCCCGAAACTTCGCGGCGGGCCGGTTGATGATTCATACAGACAGAGAAGCGAGGGGCACGGCGGGGCGGCTAGTTCTATAGGGTAGCACAAAAACGTTCGGATGGTTGTTAGTCGTGATATTGCCTCCCTCTTAAACCTGATCGTCCCGATCAGATACTGCATGTCCGTGGTATGCTTTCAGTCTGTCGAGGTGAACAACTTTCAGTTTGCTTCTGGGACTACGCTGAATTCTATACACAACGTCATTAATTCTTTTGATGACTGTATAGGGTCCTTCCCATACTGGCGTTATCTTGGGAGATCTTCCTTTCTTCCTTTGCGGATTATATAACCAGACTTTATCGTTCATCTGAAATCCCATCGAATTAGCTTTGATATCATATCGTGTCTTCATTCGGTCACTGGCTTTCTCCGTGTTTTCTCTGGCTAATTCATGGATGTATAGTAACTTTTCCTTAAGGGAGTCCGCGTAGTCTTGAATTTCCATATCCTGGTTGTCTGGCGTTCCGAATAATAGGTAGCAGGGTAAGCTGAGTTCTCTTCCAAATAAAACCATGGCTGGTGTTAGTCCTGTCGTGTCATGGACTGCTGATCGATAGGCCATTAAAAATAGTGGTATGTGTTGGTCCCAATCCTTCTGATGTTCATCTACGACCTTTGACAAATGTTCTTCAATGGTCTTGTTAAACCTTTCAACCATGCCGTCTGATTGTGGATGTAAGGCGGTAGTCCGTGTTTTATGGATGTTGAGTAAATCACAGACTTTCTGGAAAACCTTGGATTCGAAGTTTCGTCCTTGATCTGAGTGCAGCTCTAACGGAACACCAAATCTGCTGAATAGGTTATTCACAAGGACCTCTGCTATGGTAACAGCTTCTTGATTGGGGATTGCAAAGACTTCAGGCCATTTACTGAAGTAGTCAATTGCCACTAAAATGTACTTGTTACCATTATTTGTTTCTGGAAAAGGGCCAGCTACGTCAATGGCGATACGTTCAAACGGTAGGCCCACATTATACTGTTTCATTTTGCCCCTAGATCTTGTTTTGGGTCCTTGGCTTGCGGCACAGGTTGAGCACTGCCGACACCACGATTTCACATCTTGGCAGTAGTTGACCCAGTAAAATCTGTCGCGAATCTTGTCAATCGTTTTGTTCACTCCGAGATGAGCACCAGACTTTCCATTATGAACTTCTTCCAGAACTTCCGATATCTTCCTCCTTGGTACCACTAACTGTGTCTTCACTACTTTTCCATCGGCGCTTTCCCAGGCTCGTTTAAGAAGTCCATTTTCCACCACCAGGGAGTCCCACTGAGCCCACAGAGTTTTAAAAACAAGTCCTTTAGTTGATATCTCGCTCCAGCTTGGTCTTGGTTGATGTTCTTCTTTAGCTGTTAGCAATAGTGCTATTTCACTATCTTCAAACTGATCCTTTTTAAGTTGCTCTGTGGTCCACTGCTGATCAACCTCAAATTTCGTTTGCCTAATCCGAGTAATTCCTTCTCGTTGATCTACTCTTTGGCAATGCTTACAATTATCCGCGCATGGTCTTCTGGATAAAGCATCTGCATTATTATGCAATCTCCCTGCTCTGTGCTTAACCTTAAAATTATATTGTTGTAACTTTTCAAGCCACCTGGCTACCTGTCCTTGAGGTTGTTTCATATCCAAAAGCCATTTAAGTGCTGCATGATCAGTCCTTATCAGAAATTCTTGCCCCTATAGATATTGATGGAAATGCTCAACAGACCGTACTATTGCCAAAAGCTCTTTTCGGGTTACACAGTAGTTACGTTCAGGTTTCGAAAGTGTTCGACTGTAGTATTCGATAACTCGCTCTTCCCCTGTTTGTACTTGCGATAAAACTGCTCCGATGCCGGTGTTACTTGCATCTGTGTCCAATATAAATTTACCCTTTTGTTCCGGATATCCCAATATTGGACTAGAACATAGAGCCGCTTTTAATTTCCTGAACGCAGAATCGCAGTTATGATCCCAGTTATAATTAGCTCGTTCTTCAGTGAGCTTATGTAGAAGTGCCGCTATATTTGCAAATCTTTCAACAAATCTTCTATAGTAAGTACATAGTCCAAGGAAGCTCCGCAGTTCATGTTTGTCGCGAGGACGAGGCCAGTCCTTGTTTGCTGTAATCTTCTGTTGGTCGGTTTGGATTCCTTCTGATGACACAACATGCCCGAGAAATTCAACTTTTTGTTGAAAAAGAAAACATTTCTTTGGATTCAGTAAGAGCTGAGCATTCTTGATTCTAGTAAAAACTTCATGCAAGTTTTGTAGGTGCTCTTCGAAAGTTTTTCCCATTACCATTATATCATCAAGATAGACCAGGCATGTCTTCCAAGTGAGGCCTCGTAGAACAACCTCCATAAGACGCTCAAAAGTAGCGGGGGCATTGCATAATCCGAAGGGCATAACTTTAAACTGATATAAACCACTTCCGGTAGAAAAGGCGGTCTTTTCCTTATCTTCTTCGTCAATGCCTACTTGCCAGTAGCCGCTCTTTAAGTCGAGTGTTGAAAACCAATGAGATCCTGTTAGTTTCGTCAACGTATCATCAATCCTGGGAAGTGGATAGCTGTCTTTCTTGGTGACGTCATTGAGCTTTCTATAGTCCACGCAGAATCTGGTAGTTCCATCCTTCTTGGTGACTAAGACAACAGGAGACGACCATGGGCTTGATGATTCCTCAATAATTCCATAGTCAAGCATTTTGTTGACTAATGTGGTAACCTCTTGCTGCTTCGTCACTGGTAGCCTCCGAGGATGCTGCCGTATGGGGTGAGCACTTCCAGTGTCGATTTTATGTTTTATGATGTTTGTTCTTCCAGTAGTGCCATTTTTTCTTTCAAAGGCTGTGCTCTGCTCTTTGATAAATTGTGTAGCTCTTTTCAGTTCTTCGGAAGACAGATGATGCCACGACTTCTGGAAATGTTCTAGGACTTCCTTAGGGTTTGTCGAGGGTGTTACTTCTGACTGCGTTTCGCAACTGGTTACCCACTGCACCGGCTCGCAAGTGGCTATCACATCTCCTTTATTGATTTTGATGGAATTGGATGAAATATTTGCTATCCTTATCGGTATTTCTCCGTCGGTTTTGACTAGTGCTTTGCCTACGAGGTGTTTGCAAGGCAAATCGTGGTGTTGGATAAGTCCGATGCAGCCTCCAAAATCCTTCTCCAATTTCCCAAAAATTATCTGCTCGGTATTTCCGCTTATTCTGACAGTACATGCCGCCACTACTTTAGTCGGTGTGCCATCATCTGTTTTGTTAAGGATGAACTCTTCGGTGCCAAACTTCAGAAGATTAAGCTTGTTGTCAAAAGAGAATCCATGTTGACCGATGAGATCCATCCCCAAAATAAATTCGTCTTCGATGCCGGCGACTAACACTGTGTGGTGTAATTTAATTCGTCCCAGTTGAAGTTCGATATCAATTTCCCCAAGTACTTCAGCTGTGTCACCGGTAACTGTACGTAAAACTACATTCTTTGATATGGGTAGAACTTCTACTCTATTTACCCTGCTGGACCTTATCAAAGATACCGCCGCACCAGTGTCAACAGTAATTGTTATGGCTCTTCCGTTGATCTTTCCTTTAACAGTTAGACTGTAGGCGGCTTTTCCTAGGCTTTTTATGGAGACGATCCTGGGGGCTTTATCTTCCTTAGCCAACACCAGCCCCGCAATGTTGACTAATTGAAGTTTTCCTGATTTGACTTGGAGGCCCTAGCGTCTCTGGATGGAGATCTAGACCGTAGTTGTACTCGGCAGTCTCTTTTGAAATGTCTAGTCCTGCCACATCTATAGCACTGACTTGATGTATTTCGGTTACGTGGCCTATCTGCTATTGGTTCCCGGAATCTCCCTGTGGCCTGAAGAAACGTTAGTTTCTTCAAAATTTCGCCCATCTCAGTTAAATCACAGCTGTTTGTCGGCTTTTCTTCCTGGATGGATACGGCCCTGATTTTTGGCTTGGAGATGTTACAGGCAGCCTCGATTTCTAGGGCTCGACCCAAAGCTTCACTGCTGTTATCAAATTTGGCTAGACGTAGCATTTTCTGAGTTTCTGGATCTCTGATACCATCCACGAAATATTGAGCAGCAAGTTCCTCTTGAAATTCCTCTGTCGCTCCCGGGTAGGCCAATTGAATGAGACGTCTAATGTCTGCCTCAAATTCTTGCAGGTTTTCACCAGGCTTCTGATGCCGAGACTTTACTTGTGCTTGGTACAGTTGTCTTCGGTGTTGGTCTCCAAATCGTCTCTCCAGGACAGCTACAAGTATGTCATATTTCCCTTGTTGGCTGATGGGAATGGTCTGCAGTAGTTCCAGGGCAGATCCACGAAGCGCTACCACTAGTGATGTAGCAATTTCTTCATTATTCCAACCGTTGGCAACCGCAGCGGCTTCAAACTGTCTTTTGTACATAGTCCAGGATGTTTGACCGTCATAAGTTGGAGGTTTGATATGTTGTCCTGTGGCGAATACCCTCTCGGTGGATCCTTGATTTTTTAGTCTGGTAAATTCTGCTTGTAGATTCCTCATTTCTTGCTGTACGTTTCCTACTTCTTTTTGTACACTCCCAACTTCTTTTTGTACATGTCCAACTTCTTTTTGCACATTCCCAACTTCTTTTTGCACATTTCCAACCTCTTTTTGTATATTACCTGCTTCTTTTTCAAATTTCTCATTTTGCCCGTCCAATATATTCTGTAATTTTCCTTGCTCGCCTACAATTACATCAAGCATCCATTTCTGAAGCCGTTCCTGTTCTGCTTGCCTTTTGTCTTCTTGGTCTTGCAAAATTTTCTGAAGCCGGTCCTGTTCTGCTTGCCTTTTACGTTCATCTTCTTCCCGATCCGATTGCCTTCTACGTTCATCCTCTTCCCGATCCGCTTGATTTTTATCTTCTTGATCTTGTAAAAAATTCTGAAGCCGGTCCTGTTCTATTTGTCTCTCAGCATTTAGATTTTCGGTCAACATTTTATTAATTTGCTGCATTTCTGCCGTTTGTTGCCTTGTATTGACCATAGAATGTTATAAACTTTTACCAGAATCCACCAATCAAACGGTCTCGTTGACGTACTTGTACCTCTTCTTTCCTCGAAAAAAAACTTGGCAAGTCCGGTCCCTTCACAATCCGACTTCTGACACCAAATGTTACGTTTTTCTCGTGGGTTCTTCACAGAATTACAACTTTGCTATTTTCAACTAATACTCTCTTTATTCACTACAACTGTATACAATTTAACACTCTATACTACTCTTAACTTTACAACTAATATCTATTCAACACTCAATGATTAACTGAACTGAACTCCAACCGACTTAGGTCTGCTTATATATAATCTCAAATCTATCACGAATATTCGGGAAGTATTCCGAGGCCACTCTATATGATCTCGACGAGGCCATCGAGATAATTCCAGCTATCCCGAAACTTCGCGGCGGGCCGGTCGATCATTCATACAGACAGAGAAGCGAGGGGCACGGCGGGGCGGCTAGTTCTATAGGGTAGCACAAAAACGTTCGGATGGTTGTTAGTCGTGACAATATAATGTCAAATAATTGTCGCTTGATGCCACAGGTTCCAACCAATGAGCTGGTTGCAACTAAATTTCTATCTTTATTATCGACATTGGTCATGTGGCCCACAACTGACAATTGACATTCCATGACTGGCAACTTAAAATCTACACAACTAAATCCCTCTTGTTCAGATACGATATATATGACGTATAATATTGAAATAACCCTTTTCAGATAGTTTATGTGTTTAAACCATATATATCACCCACAAGAACCAGAGAGTTATTAAAACAAGAACAACAAATGTAATTTAGGTTTGAAGAAACTTTTGTTGACTACTTCTGTCTAAGTTGCCGATAACAAAGTGCTCTGCAACGTGGCAGCCCCGTGACAGCTTTTAACTGTGTTGTTTGTATCAACGATCCGTGTTGTTTTTTTTTATTTTATTGTTTGTTCGTTATAAACATTTAATTATTTTATTGTTTGTATTAAACTATTATTGTTTGTATTTTAAACTATTATTACTTGTATCTGATTTGTGTGATCCAGTGTCACGCCTAGGTACTTTGTAGTGTCGCATGACTCGAGTTCTTGTTCTCTCCATGTGATTTGCAGTTTCCTGCGAGCATCTTTATTTCTCAGGTGAAATGCACACACATGGGTTTTGCTGGGGTTTGGCTTCAATTGATTTATGTCGTACTATTGTGTCACGTTTCCCAAGGCTGTAGTTAGTCTATTCCCGCCCTCTTCGAACCTTTTCCCTTGTGCGCCGATGGCTGTGTCATCTGCATAGATGAATCGACATGTCTCTTGGTCGGTTGGTTGGTTATTTGTGTATACGTTGAAGAGCATTGGAGCCAGTACACTACTTCCCTATGGTAGGTCGTTCCTCTGGTCTCTCCATCGATTCTTTTTTCCTTGCAGTGTAACATAGAAGTGCCTGTTCTACAATAAAGTTTTCACCAGACTAGTCTTTGGTAACATCATACAATTTTCACTGCTTTTGGTGGTCTACGGTGTCATATGCTGCTACACTGATAATTTGCCTGCGCTCGAAGCCATCTTCAACATGTTGTGTTAGATTTAGACCTTCCCGGTCTAAACCCTGCTTGCTCTGGTATTGTGCTTTCGTCTACCTTACTAGATATACGATTTAGTATCAATCATTCGAATACCTTGAAGAGATGACATAGAAGTAATACAGGTCAAAGCTTTTAGGTTCTGCAGGGTCCTTTCCTGGTTTCAACAGCGCGACCACTCAAGCTTTCCGTCATACTTCCTTACGCAGCAGTTCATTAAGTTGGTGACCCATGTACCTAATGGTTGCAATCCCAAAATGTTTTATTTGCTCTGTTCTTAGATCATCTAGTCCTCCAGCCTTGTTATTTTTAAGGCTTTGGTTAATTTGATGACTATGACATACGGTCTTTCTTCTTTAACAGGTTCTTTCTTTTTTACAGACATACAGACTGACTTTATTTCCTGTATACAACATATTTATTGCACCATGTTTCACAATGGAATTTTCCTCTGACATGTCAAGACTTGTTTTTTTTGCGGTTTCAACGATAGAGTTCAAATATCGATAACAGAATTCAAACTCGTGTGATAATGTAAAATAAAGTTGCATTGTAAGCTATTAAAGTTGAATCTTTTTTTATAGTGGGAGGAAGACAAAATTCAACATAAGCTCAAAATTGTGCAAATAAATTCGCTTTAAATCATCTCTGCTACTCCCGGCGAAGATTTCTATCATTTTCCCTTCTAATCAAATTCATCCCTCTGAGGATGGCGTGTATACGTATCTCGGAACTTCCCCCCGAAACACATAATACATCTATCTGTACTTGTCTCTTAAAGCACGTGATAAATATAATAAATGACGGCAAATATCTTTTTCGCACAGCAGATAATAAAAAGAAGGGTGGCTTTGCCCCTAAGTCCCCAGCGTGTTTATTAAGGCGGTATCTGGAAGATCGGCGTAACTGCAAATTGGCTGCCGCGGTGTAATATAAACGTGTTCATTTTGATCCGGAAAGTTTCAAATTCGGAGGTGGCTAAAATCATGCGTAATATTCCAGTATTGGCTATAGCCAGGGTCGGACTTAGGAGCGGCCAAATAGTACCCTTATCCGAAAATATAAACTTTCCTGTTGCAAGTTTTTATACTGTGTTTACGGCAGTACCTACTCGTAACTAGTAGATATGAGCAGAATATTAGACTACCCCGATAATCCAACCCAAATTTTGTCAGTGCAAAATCGTTTTATACAGTATTTTTTTACATTATTCCAACTTTTAACCACCCAAGTTTCCTAGCTATAGTAGTAGCTTTCTTTCTTTAAACTCCATCATAAGACAAATTACTTATTTTACGACGCAAATACTAAAACTTTCCTTAACGTGTCCTTATTTGAGTTAAGAACAGTTCTCAGTTTATAACGGTGAGAAGAGGAGCAGCTGTGTTGCTTTAAACCGAGCATGCAACATTTCGTTTCACCGTCAAATAATTAATTAACTTTCTTTATTACATATTTTCTCGGGATTGTTAAGGTCTTCTAATTAATTTTGACAACGCGAGGGGGCAATTAAAGGCAGTTTTTTTGCGCATATTTTAAAATGTGTTTGATAGTAGCTCATAATATCAAATGAAGTATAATTATATAAAGATGAAATAGTAGCAAAAGGGAAGGTTGGAGGGCACATAAGGCATATTCCTAGCCTAAATAAATTTCAACAACTTTTTCCTGCATGTTCTAATGTTCTTTTTATTTCATTCATGATCCTATTGGTAAGACAAATTTCCTCTACTCTTACACGTCAAGAGTCATAAAGACCTGAAAATTCAATAATATCTCTATAAGTGATGATTATGGTGTTTTATACGCCAAGCTGCTGCCTTTCTTCCTTTCAAAGGAACAGATCAATTTAAACAACTTCCTTTCCATCGATTCTGAAGAGACCTGCAGGTTCTAATATTGCCGAGAATATTCGCTTTATTTCAGTCATGATACTATTGGCACAGTATCTACTGTGCAATTGGTAAGAGAATGTTCCTTCATTTTTACACGTCAAGGTCTAATTTCACCATAGGTGCTCATTATGTGTCTTTCCTTCTTCCAAAGAAACAGGTAAATTTCAACAACCTTCTTTCTATCAGTTCTCAAAACACCTTCTTCTTAGTCCAACATCGTGACCGATGTGTAGTGATTATGGGACTTTATTCTTCGTCCATGTTATGGATGACTCTGTGTACAATACGTCGCCATCCTTGCCGGTTGTTTGTTTTGCGCGTTGCAGCTTCCAGCCTAATGTTCGTGTGCTTGGAAATCAAATCGATCCATCCGGTCGGCGAAAGTCCGTGTCTACGCTGCCCCGCTGATCATTCCTGGACAACAAGCTTCTCTTCTATTGATGTGGCCAAAAAAATTTAAGGTCCTGCAATATGTCCTGCTGTTGTGGACGGATTTCATTTAAGATTGAGATATTGGCCCTTCTAGCCGTCCAAGGTATATGAAGCATACTACCCCAACACCACATCTCAAAAACGTCTATGCATCTTCTGTCATCAGCACGGATCACCCATGTCTCTGAGCCGTAGGAGAAGAGAGGAAACATCAGTGCTTTTACCAGCTGGACTTTCGTGGTGTTTGTAAGATTTCTATCCCTCTACAACTTTGTCATTGTGGTTTTCGCCAACTGAATACGTCTCCGAATCTCGGGTTCATAGCTGCCAGAGCTGTGCAGGGTGGAACAAAGGTATGTAAACTGCTCCACAACTTCGCATTTGCCAATCCTCACAGGTTGCCTCCTATTCTCAATCCACGATCAACTATCAGGATTTTGGTTTTGCTATAATTTCTTCTAAAACTGTCATCTGCACTAATATTTTCAAGTAAATTTAGCAATTCTAGATGTTCTTCTTCATTTTCCGCTATGAGAACAGTGTCGTCAGCGAACCGAAGATTGGAAAATTTTCCCGCCCTATCCTGATTCCTCCACTCCGGTTGTCTAGGACCAAGCGCATTACGAATCCGCTATATATATTGTACAGAAGTGGAGAGAGTACGCATCCTTGTCGGACGCCTTTAAGAATCTTGCATTTCTCGGAGACGACATTTTCGATCTTGCAACGGCAGTACTGCCTTTATACAGTTGTCTAATGAGAGTAATCAGGTGTTTTGGTATGCCCATCTTTTGGAACACTCTCCACATTTGTGACTATTTCACATTATCAAAGGCCTCCTCGTAGTCAACGAAACATAGATACATGTAGGAGTGTAGTATTCCCAAGCTCTCTCTATGAGTTGACTGATATTTAAAATTTGTTCTCGGGCTCCGCAACACTTTACGAATCCCGCCTGCTCAGGAGCAATTTGCCTAGAGATGAATTATTCTAGCCTTGCTTGTAGTGTATATAGCACTACTTTGCTCACATGTGTCACTAGGGAGATTAGGCGATAGTTATTGCAGGAATTGATTGAGCCTTTTTTGTATTGGGGTATTATCACGGATGTAGACTAATCCTCGGGCCATGTGCAGGGGTCTCCATATTCTCTGGCCCAGTTGGTGTATGATGTTCTGACCTTTTTCGTCTAATGACTTTATTACTTTCGACGATAGCATATCTATTACCACTGCTTTATCATCTTTAAGCTTTTTGATAGCGGCATGAACTTCTTCTCTTAGGATGTCTGGTTCTTGTTGAAAAGACCTACATAGTCTAATATTCCTTTTATTTCATTCATGATACTATTGGTTAGAGAATTTTCCCCCACTTTAACACATCAGAAGCCCTGAAGACCTGAAAATTCAATAATTTCACCATAAGTGCTCATTATGGTAATTCTACAAGTTGCGTGCCAAACCGTTGTCTTCCCATGCTTCTAATGAACCGCAAATATTTTATACATCTGCTTTGAAAATGTCAGCCGCAATCGATGGACCTTCAGCAGATGTTCATGTTCTTTTTTTATAGCATCATTCGTAATACTATCGTGAGGCCACATTCTACTAGCCTTACGACATCATGAGCCATAAGGACCTGAAGATTCAACAGTTTCATTTAAAGTGCTCATGGTTCCTTCCACGACAGGCTACTCTCCCAGAAACTCTTTCCCGTGCAACCAGAGATATCCAAACAATCGTCCTTTCATCTAATTTAAAATATCTTCCCCAACGGATCGAAAATTTTGACCCAAAATTTGAAAGCTTAAAATATATCTCATTTCTCTTCGAGTCATTACGACATTTTCTAGACGTCATACTTATGTATGATTCTGTCATGGTATCTACAAGTTCCTTCCCAAAATACTGCCTTTTCTTCTTCCAAAGGACCAGATTATCTTTCTATGCGTTCTGGAAATTCCTACAAGTTCTAATGTTTTTTATTTCATTCATCATGCTATTGGTAAAGAGACTGTTCCTCCACTTTTACACGTCAAGGGTAATGAAAACCTGAGAAATCAATAATTTCCCCATAGGTGCTCATTATATGCTTTTCCTTCATCCAAAGGAACAGACAGAACTTTATTTCCATCGAATCTCAAGATACCAGCAGCTATTCTACAAGTTGCATGCCAAACCATTCTCTTTCCATGCTTCCAAGGAAACACTGACATTTCGAATTGCTCATGGTCCCACTGCAAGTTACGCCCCCAAAAACTATTTTCGCATGTTTCGAAGCAACCAGAGATATTACAACAATCCTCCTTTCACCTTTTTTTGAAAATACTTGCAGGTTCACCATTACGACGTCATAGGCCACAGAGACCTAGAGAATTACTTTAACAGTTCCACCGTAGGTGTAGTCGCACGACATCCAGGCGGTACCTGGTCGGGAAGATCACATCCATCCTTTTTCTAAAGAGCCTCTTCAAAATTCTCAGTTCCTGAGATCTGATTTAAGAGAAAATTTAACCAAAATCTTCATGAATGATGACTTGATACATTTTCAAATTGAAATCTCATTCAAACAGTTAGAGGGCCAAGAGAGCAGTGTTTCGTTACAATCGGAGGAGATCAAATGGTTCTAATTAAATCACCAAATGCGGAAATTGAAAGATGAAATTCATCAGCAACCAATTTTTAATATAGTCAGGGGTTCGTATGGTTTCTCTTTACTAGACGAAGAGGAAGAATTTGTAAATTTTTCTTCAAGTAGCCCAGCAACACATCGTCACTCGTTAAGGCTTTCTGCATTCCTTTACCTTTCCCAAAAGCTGGAGCGCCGACACCTCTGCTGATATATGGTTCATGTTCTTCTGGTGCCTTAGCATGTTAAGTTTTAATCTAAAACATGTATTTATCAATTATTGCAAAGAAATCCTTTATCACTTTTCAGAAATCAGTTAAAATCCCTATAAAAACGAACAATCCGTGTAAAAACACGGCAGATGACACCGCTTAAAATTCACTATTTGCAATGCAAAGCAGTCTTAATTGAAATATATATGCTTAATCACTATCATTATGCCGCTCTGTCTGCAATAGGCCTTTGAATAATGCATGGGTATTTAGCTATATAAATTTAATTACTGAATATTTAGAAGCCCGCTAGGATGATGACGATGACGTTGATGATTTAGCGGCGGTGTTGAGTAAATGTATGCATGGTTTTTCATCGAGATGCGATATAAAATGTAATATTTCTGATTTCCGTCTGGGAATTGTTTAATAAGCTATGCGAATGAGATTATCTTGTTCTTTTGAATGAGGCGTTCTTCCGGGATAACGGGCGACCCAAAGTTTCATTATAAACTCGTTACAGCTTTGCATCAGAAAAATAATATGAATTAGTTGGAAGATTAATGACCACTAAATCCTTGAAAAAGACACATCTTGGGACATTTTCAATTTGACGATCCTCCCCTCACAGTTCTCTTGACGCATCTTTGCAATAGCAAACAGTGAATATGTTGGCCCCAGAGATCACAACATAATCTCATTTACCGTGTGACTGATTGTATGATTAAAAGTAGAAATTAACAACTAGATTAGATATGCAATGTTTGTTCTGGCTCACATTTCGTGACACAGGATAGTACCGGAAAATTCAGGTTTGAACAAGTCGCAACGGAATAAGTAGATCTAAATTTATACTCATTATGTAAAAATGGTAGACTAATTTCGGCCTCTCCCCATCGATGCAAAAGATGTTTTAGACATCATTTATAAAGTTTCATAAGGTCAGACTGGTGCGCAGGTTTAGACTTTACGAAAGTTTAATATCAACTCGAGAATGACGTATATACACGTGCGGAAAATATTTTTACGTCCCTAGGCTAGTAATAACATAAAGGAAGACAGAAGACCGAACCCGTAAATCAAAGCGAGATCGTTATTATTTTTTCATCCCTGCCTGATGTATCCATTGACAAAGTATTATCTACTCCATCTGATGTATGATTATTTTTTAGGTCCATAGTGGATTTCGAGGTTAACGACGCCAGAACCTCGAGACAGCCAAATGAGCGACGCCTACCTTGCCAGCTGGATCTCATCAGGAAATATTTTTAGGAGATCAGGGACCTAACCTAGCACTTGAGTATCTCTGACGTCAGTACTTAATATTAGTGCTAATATTTATATATGCTACTTAAAGTTAGTTATAATCGAAATCTACCAATAAGATATTAAATTGCTTCTTATTGCTCACGCTTTAGACAGGTCTGAATATAGCTTTAGACAGCTTTGTACAGGTTTGTATATAGCTTTAGACAAGTCATACTGGATAGTGCCAGAAAATTCACGTTTGAGTCGCATGTAAATCTCCATAAGAAACGTCAATGTCGCCAGGATCTATAGCTCTTAAGCTTTATCATTTTTAAGATGTGAAATTAGTGCTTAGCACTGCTATCCTAACATTGCTGCTAATATTATTACTTGAACTTAATTACAATCGTAAACTAGCAGTAAGATCTTAATTTTTTATTGATTTAGACAGAACTGTATACGGCTTTTTTCAATATTTGTTTTGTGATTGTCTTCTAGCTTCCTGCGGCATTCTGAAAACTATTTTCCTCAACTTATTTTTTAACTTCATGTTATTTTGATCCGTTCTCCCTTTCACATTTTTACTATTTTTCATTTATTCTTCGACAGTTGTGTTGTGGGTGTCTTTAAGCTTCCTGCTCTTTTAGCTTTTTGTACGTTCATTATTTTATTTTTTGTAATTTTTGCCATTTTGTTATATTCTTCGCTATTTGTATTGTGGTTCTATTTTCATTTGCTTGTATCTTAACCTTTTATCGTTTTGTTCAAGTTTTTCATTCGAGTTTGCTTTGTGGTTACCTTCAAACATTTTGTTTCTTTAAAGATTCTTTGTATCATCATTGATATAATTTTTTAACTTATTTTTATTTTGTTCTATTATTTCTTCTAACTTTGTTTTAATTCCCTTCTTGAAACTTCTTTCTATATTCGTTCGCCTTATTTTATAACTTCTTGCTATGTTATCCAATTTTTTCCTCCAAAATTTCAAGCTCCCTGCCGTCTTCTTTAAGGCAGCTTCTTTGTACTTTAATATTTTTATTTCCCACTTTCTTTCCATTTTATCCTATTCCTTCTTTAAAGTTTGTGTTATGGTTGTTTTCAAAAATTATGTTGTATTCTTCTAAATTCTGATGAATTTTCTTTCATCTTATTGTTTTAAGTATTTTGCTAATTATTTACTTTTATAGTTCCTACTATTATTGAACATTTTTACTGTCTTCCTAAACCCTTTTCATGTATTGTTCTTATTCACTTTATTTTCTTCTTCTTCTAGTTTGTCTGATTATTTTTTCAAACATTCTTTTGTAATTCTCGTCAAGCTTCCTGTTGTATTTATAAAGCTTTTTTGAATTTTGATTGATCTTGTTTTTTTAGCTTCGTGCTATTTTCCGATATTTCTTTCTCATTTGTTTGTGTAGGTTTTGAAGATTCCCGCTGTCTTCTTAATGTTTTCTTTTATTTTAATTGATCTTATTTTTAACCGATTCCATTCTGTCCCTTTCTTCCTTCAAAATATATCTCGTGGTTGTATTCAAGCTTCCTGCTATCTTAGCCTTTTTGCATGTTAATTTTTTTTTTTGCTTATTGATTTATATTTTAATTAATCTGCTTCCATTCTGTCCCATTATTTCGACAATATTTGTTTCGTGGTGTTATTCTAAAAGCTTTCTTGAATTTCCATTTATCTTATTTTTTAATTTTCTGCTTATTTTTAACTTGATGTTATTTTGCTCCGTTCTTTTTCCAGATTTTTAGCGTGGTTCAATTTTACTATTTTTCGTTTATTCTTCAACATTTATGCTGTGGGTGTCTTTAAGCTTCCTGCTACCTTAGCTTTTTTGTATTTTCATTGATTTTATTCTTTTGTAATTTTTTCTATTTTGAATTATTCCTCCATTTTTTGATATTTCTTATCCTTTTATTGTTTTGTTCAAGTTTTTCGTTCGAGTTGGCTTTGTGGTTGCCTTCAAACAATTTGCTGGTTCTTTTAAAGATTCTTTGTATCATCATTGTTCCCTTTTTTTAATTTATTTTTATTTTATTCTATTATTTTTTCCAACTTTGTTTTAACTTATCTTCTTGAAACTTCTTTCTATATTCTTCGCCATATTTTATAAATTTTTGCTATGCTATCCATTTTTTGCGGTTGTCCTCAAGTTTGCCACTTTCTTTCTATTTTGTCCTATTTTTTCTTTAAAATTTATTTTGTTGTCGTTTCAAGCTTTCCGTTGCATTCTTCTGAATTCCTCTGAATATCCACTCATTTTATTTATTTAGCCTATTTTGTTAATTATTTATTTTTATAGTTCCTAGTATTATTAAACATTTCTGCTGCCTTCCTAAACCTTTTTCATATTCTTATTCACCTTATTTTTTCATTTTGTATTTTGTCTCATTCTTTCTTCAAACATTCTTTAGTGGTTCTCTATAAGCTTCCTCTTATCTTCATAAAGCTTTTTTGAATTTTCATTGATCTAATTTTTTAGCTTCTTGCTATTTTAATTCGTTACTTCTTTAAAATTTGTTTCGTGGGGGGTTTTAAGCTTCCCGCTGTTTTCTTAATGCTCTTTCTATTTTAATTTATCTTATTTTCTAACTGCTTCGATTCTGTTCTATTCTTTCTTTGATATTTGTTTCATGGTTGTATTCAAGCTTCCTGCTATCTTAACTTTTTTGTATTTTCATTAATTGTATTTTATTTTCTTGTAATATTTGCTATTTTTTTATATTCTTTCAAATTTGTATGGTGGGGCTATTTTCATTTGCCTTATTTTTTAATTCTTGTTATTTTGTTTACTTTGTGGTTGACTTCAAATATTTTCTTGTCTTTTTAAAGATTCTTTGTATTATCATTGATCTTATTTTAAACATTTTTATTTTGTTCTATTATTTCTTACAACTTTGTTTTTTGTTGTCTTCTTGAAACTTCTTTCTAGATTAATTCGCCTTATTTTATAACTTCTTGCTATGTTATCCGTTTTTTCTCCATAATTTGTATTGCGGTGTTTTCAAGCTCTCTATATATTAATTCTTTTTTTTCTCGCCTTCTTTCTATTTTGTCCTATTCTTTCTTTAAAATTTGACTATTGGTTGTTTTAAACTTTCTCTTGTATTCTTTTGAATTTCCATTAATCTTGTTTCTAGCGTATTTTCTTAATTATTTATTTTTATAGTTCCTAATATTACTAAACCTCCTCTCTTCCTAAACATTTTTAGTGTTCTTATTCATCTTATTTTTTTTTTCATTTTCTATTTTGCTTCATTCTTTCTTCAAACTTCCTTTTGTAGTTCTCGGCAAGCTTCCTGTTGTCTTCCTAAAGCTTTTTTGAATTTCCATTGTACTTATTTTTTAGCTTCTTCCTATTTTACTCCGTTATTTAATTCTCATTTGTTTTGTGGAGATTTTAAAGCTTTCCTCTTTCTCCGCGATGCTTTTTTTATTTTAATTAATGTTATTTTCCAACTGGTTCCCTTCTTTCCTATTATTTTTTCAATATTTATTTTATGGTTGTATTCAAGCTTCCTGCTGTCCTAGCTATGTTTGCTATTTTATTATATTCTTCCACATTTGTATTTTGGTTTTCATTTGCCTTATTTCCTAACTTCTTGTTGTTTTGTTCAAGTTTTTCATCCGAATTTGCTTTGTGGTTGTTCTCAAACGTTTTTTTGACTTTTTGAAGATTCATTGCATTATCATTGATCTTAATTTTGAACATATTTTTATTTTTCTCCAGTTTCTTCCAACTTTGTTTTTAGTTGTCTTCTTGAAACTTCCTTCTATATTTATTCGCTTTATTTTATAACTGCTTAATATGTTATCCACTTTTTCTCCAAAACTTGTTTTGCGGTTGTCCTCAAACCCCCTGCTGTCTTCTTGAAGAAACCTTCTTTGTATCTTAACTATTTTTATTTCTCACTTTATTTCTATATTGTCCTATTATTTCTTTAAAATTTGTTTTGTGGTTGTTTCAAACTTTCTGTTGTATTCTTCTGATTTTTTTTGAATTACCATTCATCGCATTTTTTAGCGTATCTTGTTAATTGCTTATATTTATAGTTCCTAGTTATATTCAATACTTCTGCTGCCTTCCTAAACTTTTTTTATGTTCTTATTATTTTTTTTCTTTTTCTATTTCGTCTTATTTGTTTTTCAAACTTTCTTTTGTGTCTCTTGTCAAGCTTTCTGCTGTCTTCATTAAGCTTTTTTGACTTTTCATTGATCTTATTTTTAAGCTTCTTAATAATTTAATGCGTTATTTCTTTCACATTTGTTTTGTGGAGCTTTTCAAGCTTCCCGCTATCTTCTTAGTGCTTTTTTATTTTAACTGCTTGCATTCTGTCTTATTCTTTCTTTAATATTTATTTTTTGGTTGTATTCAAGCTTCCTGCTGACTTAGCTTTCTTGACTTTTCAATTATTTTATTTTTTTGTCTCATTCTTTCTTCAGACTTCCCGCTGTCTTCTTAATGCCCTTTTTATATTAATTAATCTTATTTTCTAACTGCTTCCATTCTTTCATATTCTTATTGCTGACTTAGCTTTCTTTTATTTTTATTCATTTTATTTTTTGACTCATTCTTTCTTCAAACTTCCCGTTGTCTTTTTAATGCCTTTTTTATTTCAATTAATCTTATTTTTATCTGCTTCCATTCTTTCCTATCTATTCTTACTTCAATTTTTATTTCGTGGTTATATTTAAGCTTCCTGCTGTCCTAGATTTTTGCCTTTTCATTTATTTTTTTTTATAATTTTTGCTATTTTGTTATTTTCTTCCACATTTGTAGCATGGTTCTATTTTGATTTATCTCATTTCTTAACTTTTTTTGTTTTGTTCAAGTTTTTGATCCGAATTTGCTTTGTGGTGGTCTTCAAACGTTTTGTTGTCTTTTTAAGGATTTTTGTATTATCATTGATCTTAATTTTTAACTTATTTTTATTTTGTTCCATTATTTCTTCCTTATTATTTTTTAACGCATTTTGTGAGTTATTTATTTTTATAGTTCCTAGTTTTATTGAACATTTTTGCTATCTTCCTAAACCTTTTTTATATTCTTATTATTTTTTCATTTTGTCTCATTCTTTCTTTAAACTCTCTTTTATGATTCTCTTCAAGCTTTCTGCTGTCTTCAAAAGCTTTTTTGAATTTCTCTTGATCTTAGTTTTTAGCTTCTTGCTATCTTAATCCGTTATTTCCTTCACATTTGAAGTGTGATAGTCTTTTCATTCATCTTATTTTTTAATTTGTTGCTGTTTTGTTTAAATTGTTCTTGTTTGTTTTGCTTCTTTGTATATTAATTCATCTTATTTCTTAACTTGTTTATATTCTGTCCCATTGTTTGCAAGCTTCCCGCTGTTATCTTAAGACTTTTTTTAATTTTAATTAATCTTATTTTCTAACTACTTCCATTCTGTCCCGTTCTTTCTTCAATATTTGTTTCGTGGTTGAATTCAAGCTTCCTGCTGTACTGTTAATCTTTCTTAAGTTTCTATTCATCTTATTTTTTAACTTCTTGTTATTTTGACACGTTCTTTCTTCTACATTTGTAGCGTAGTTGTATTTTGCTATTTTCCACTTTTTCCAAATTTGTGTTGTGGTTGTCTTCAAGCTTTCTGCTGTCTAGCTTTTTTATACTTCCATTCACCTTAATTTATTTTTTTTTTCTTTTTTAGATAGGTATGTATACAGCTTTAGACAGCTCTGTATGCAGCTTTAGAAGGATCTGTATACAACTTTTTTCAAAATTTATCTTGCGGCTTTATTGAAACTTCTTGCTGTATTTTAAATTTCAATTCATCTTATTATTTAACTTATTGCTATTTGGATACGTTCTTTCTTCTACATTTGTAGCGTAATTGTATTTTGTTTTTTTCCATTTTTTCGAAATATGTGTTTTGTGGTTGTCTTCGAGCTTTCTGCTCTGTAGCTTTTTTATATTTTCATTCACCTCATCTTTTATTTTTTGCTATTTTAGATACGCATGTATACAGCTTTAGACAGGTTTGTATAAAGCTTTAGACATATAATCTGTATACAGCTTTAGACATATAATCTGTATACAGCTGTTTTCAATATTTGTTTTGTGATTGTATCTAAACATCTTATTTTTTAACTTCTTGTTCTTCATACTTCCTCTACATATTTTGTAGTGTAATTAAATTTTGCTTTTTTCCATTTTAGTTTTTCGAAATTTATGTTGTGGTTGTCTTCAAGCTTCTTACTGTCTAGCTTTTTTGTATTTTCATTCACCATATTTTTACTTTTTCGCTATTTTAGATAGGTATGTATACAGCTTTAGGCAGGCCTCTATACAGCTTTGAGCATATCTGTATACAGGCTTAGACAGCTGTATGCAGACCTGTCTAGCACTAGCGAGATCAATAGAAAATTATTTAATAACTTACTGCTAATTTCGGATTATATTTAGGTTCAATTAGGACATAGAAATATATAGGTTAGTTCACTGATGTCACACCCTTAAGTCCGCGACGCGACGCCTATCTTAGGAGACCCAACCTAGTATGTGGCCTGACGTCGCGGGGGCTTCAAGGCTCTGGCTGGATTTTTAAATTCCTTATGAAGATTTACATGTAAAAATCCCGAAATTTAAGCCATGATATGACAGACATTACTTATCTACTATATAGGAATTTTCGAAGCTTATACCGAAATATAATAATAAAATATATCCCTATACTACCCTTACCTGACTACCTAACGACCTCTTGTTCTTATAAAAAAAAACGCACACATAAAGATTTTAAAGACCCTAATCTGGCCATCTTCAGAGAGTAAAATTTGGACAAAACACCTATTTGTCAAGTCGGATTTAGCCGAACGGTGTAGGCTTTTATTCGATAAGGCCTTTTTTCTCTACTATAAGAAGATTTGCGTCATATTTCTTTGGCGTTTGACGGATTTTGGTAGATTTTTTTAGGGATTACCACGAAACGTGAATACTGTTAATGCAGATCGGAGAAGAAGGTTCTGTGAAGCGATTATAATCGTGACATGTTTACAAATATACGTAATTTTTTAGGTTGCGATCGTCTACCTGATGATGCGCTTGGATAACGGAAATTTAATTAAATTTTTTCGTGGTCATATTCGGCGAAAGTTTGTAAGAAACAAGACGGTTTTGAAAACTATATGTTCGAAATAGATTTGAAAACCTATAAATTAGAAAGATGCGTCAGTCCTCAGCAGCCATATATGGAATAAAAATAAAACGCAGTAATTTGGAGGAGCACTGGAACGTTGATAATATTTTAACTACATCCGGTTTTCTGGAAATGTAGCGGTCCGAGTAATATATATTTTAGCTCACATCAATGTAAATAGTAGATTATATTTTGCAAGCTAATATCCGGGGGGTGTTACTGCTGCGCAAAATTCCCACTAACTGAAATATGGCGGCTAAATGCACGATGGGCCCTTAAGTATCCGGAAGTTGTTTTAAGGCTGGAAAGGCTGATAACCTTTTCTTATTAAAGCTTTGATTTTTTTTTTAATATATCTCAATGTCGCATTTTTTTAAATGGTTTTGGCGTCCAATGACTCGAAAAGTACTATCGTAAGTTCCCCTTAAATTTAAATCCCATATTTCTAGCCAACAAGTCGCTATTAGCTTGCCTATAAGGTTAATACTTTTACTTTCGATGAAAACAGCAAAAAAAGAACAGAAAATGGGAGCAAAAGATCATCAGAAAAAGATTTAAAAAAAATACCAGTATTACGGGAAGCTTACATAACTACGTATTTTGCGCTCGGTTTATCTTCACCTATTATCATAATCCGGACTTTATTGACCCTAAAAACTGATTTGCA
>JAEQML010060294.1:0-27355 GCA_016904865.1 Pissodes strobi | reverse complement strand
ATCCGGTGCTGCCAGATTGGGCGCTTTATCACAATTTGAGCTACTTGCTATTTGCCACTAATTATTTTTCAAAGAAACGTTAAATATTCGTCTTGGATTCCAAGATTACAATTAACAATATATTAGATACTTAATGTAAAAGTTTGCTTTGGTATATTATAGTATAGTTATATTAAATATAAATAAATATTTAAAATCCGAAAAGTAAATATATAAAAACCGAAAAGTGAAGCAAAAACGGAATCAAAACCTTTAAGAAAATAAACGTTGCTAACCAATAACCTAATTATTTTGTATAAATATTTGGTTCCATTTAAAAACATAATTTCAAATGTCATTCAACAAATGCTGTAAAAATTAAAGTCCAACTAAATATAGGTTAATAGTTTACATCCCAAATAATGTATGAAACTAACTCTAAATCTGGCAACACTGCCTCAGTGCCTTCTGTCAGTTGGCGTAATGGCGTACTTTCAACCGGCTTCTTAGTTATTGTTTTGTTCGATTTTGATTGTGTTTCTGTTAATTTCTTTACACTTTCGTGTGTGTAAATATATGTGAACAATGATGTGCGGTGGAAACTCGCCGAAAAGATCTAAAGTTCATGTTTTTAGCCTCGTTTTTAGCTTTCCAAAATGTTTGGAGTTGACCTGTTGCGTTCGTGTAATAAGAGTTTATTTTGTTCTTGTTCAATGTGGTCAGCAAGTTTATAAAATTTGTTCCTGTTAGCTAATTTTGGAGTAAGTAATATTTAGTGTAATGATGCCTCATAAAGGCTGTAATGCAATGTTTGCTATATGCCCTCAGTGGTCAAAAAACTTCAAGAACTAAAACGAAACAAAATATTAAAACATGGATATTCCCGTAGTTTAAAGGCCCTTTTTCCATCATTTATAAAAAAGCAAAATGTTAAATTAGCTCTCAAAATATTTAATCATTTTATTATAGAGGCTCTGAAAGGTTTTGTCTCGGGTGTTCTTAGATAGATAGATAGATAGATAGATAGATAGATAGATATTTATTTGATTCCGAGCACTACAAAATTACAGTAGAAAGGAATAAGTCAAAAAAAAAAGTTACAATAAAAAAGTGATCAAAAATACAATAATTAAAATATGTCACATTATTACCTTACAAAAAAAAATGTATATGTGTATAGGAAAGTATAATAATTTGTCACATTCACAAGACACAGCAGAGGATCTGAAATGCCAGTTAATCACTTATTTAAGTAGATATTGCTGTCATATTGTTTTAAAAAAAAATAAGTTGTGAATTTTGTAAAGAAAATTTAACTATATGTGAACCTTGTGTTGTAGAAGATTCTTACAATTTCATTAATTCCTTAAGTCGTGGGGCTCTTTTATATCCTCGTGAACGTAGTTTCAACAGCCTATATTATATTTAAAAAACTGATTAATGAGTTCGAAGACACATTTTTAGATATTTACAATAAAAAGTCTTTTCTTTGTGAGCTGTTGTTAAACTATCTAAATCAAAACAGCCTTTTGACTCATTTTGAAAATTGTAAAAATCACCTAAAAATTGACGTTTCAAAAATTTTTCTTTGCAGCATTTCAAATACACTTCTTTCTTAATAATAATTATTGTTCTAAACATAATCATAATATTTTGGGTAAAAGGAAAAAAGGAAACTGGAGACTTTTAATAAATAAATATTAGACCCCAATAATATACCGAGTAATATACCAAATCTAACATAAAAAAGTAATAATTTGAAACCTGTATAAATCTTTCATGTTTTATCATAAATATTTGAAGATTGCAAGGTTCTTTGGATGGAGAAAACCGAGGTGAAAACGCACTATCAAATTTGACATTACTATTACCCAAGCTATTACCTATTATGACACTTTTATACCTATAGTGATATTTTACCGTGGTATCTAGTTTCAGTTTATCAAAATAGGTAGATTCTATTTTGATAAACTGGATATTCAAAGGTTTTTGCTTTGAAATTTCGTTTTCCTTTAACAAAAATCGAATGAGGCACGTGTTAAGGCTGTTCATGACTTGCAGCCTTGTTTTATCCGGAAGCTCTTAAATATTATTTATGTAGGCATGCAGAAAAAGGTAAGTAAACTGCAATTTCATATTTGATTTAAAAAAAAATTGAGTAATACACATTATCAGTCATGATAGTCGTGCTTAAAGTAATATCAGCTTGTAGGAGGTATTGTATTAGGCCAATTACGTTTCAAACTACATATATAAAAAAGATAAATTTATAAAACACAAGTTTTTGTTATATTTTTTCGAGATTTTTGCGTCTAAAATGTCTACTTAACTGTGAAATTTTAAAAGAAATTGCACATTTCAATATACGCCTGTAAATAAGTTAAGACCACTTTTGATGACGTCACGTATAAGCCGTCTGGCCTTGTTGTAGGAGGTATTGGCTCTTGCCGCCTGGGATGACTGTCTAACAGGCGTTGCCAGGGGCGGGATGAGGCGGGCCAAATCCTGGGAACATCTGCCGTGAAAGTATCCGTAAAACAGAGTCATATGTCTGCGGTGTTCCAGACTATCTAGATTTCTGGTCAACTTCTGGTCGCCGATGAGACGCACAGCTTTCTTCTCAACGAAATCCAGCAGTTTTAGGATGTGCTTTGGTGCGGCACCTCAGATACCTCAAAAAGTCCAAGTTTTGTTGTGTGCCTATCCATATTTAAGATATTATTCTACAACGAATTCAATATTGGATTTTCATCTCCAGCATCGGATGTTTGCGGTACTTTAACTCTTAACCTACAAGATGCTATTAAACAAAAAGAACATACAGATAAAGGAACACTGATGACCTCGCTGATGACCCATCTAAGGATTCATAAATTGAGTGCAAATGCGTTTTATACCCATTTGAAAGAAACTCCTCCTAACAACTACTCGTTTTATTTCGACTTGCAACAGATCCACCCATTACCAAGGACACCAATTAAAGATGCATTTTATCTGAGATAGATTAGTTTTTATGCATCCTGTTGATGTAAAATCCAAAAATCCAGTGCTTTACACGTGGACGGAGGTTCAGGCTTTGTTGGCACACCTGAGATCACTAAGTTTGGAAGGTATAGAGACTGTGACGGCTAGAATAAGAACGCCCATATTGTCCATGCTTTAGCAGTCTGGCTTAGAAAGGAAGCTCCTCCTTCACTTAAGGATCTGGTTCTCCATTTTCCAGTTAGGGGGCACTATTACCTGCCAGCTGACCCGGTTTTCGGCCACATCGAATAAATACTGAAAAAACATTCAATCATTCTTAACGCTGAAAAATATGAACAATATTACGGACAAGTTGGCCGGGTTCATAAACTAGGAAAGGACTGGCAATTGTATGACATAAAAAAAGTTGTCTGAAACAACCTATAATAAAACAACTTGAATCAAAGAATTTAAAAAAATTTACCTAAAGAAAGTTATTAATAGGAGTGATTCTACAATAACAGTTAAATACAAAGGAAGTGCTTTCTATAATTTCGAAGAATCTAAGTCGTATGCTTCTATGATTAAAAAAGGTTGTTCTAAGGAAAATTGCAGTTTAAATCTTCCTCCTTGAAACTGCTATATTCGCCGAAAAAATAATAATATTAAAGCGCTTTTAGAAAAACAGTTTAACAATGAGAATCTTCAGTGGCAAAAAATTCCTGAATTAAATTTCTACAAAGTTTTGTTTGATAACCCTTCCCAAATCAGAGAGGCAGATGAGTGCGAAGTACCAAACGAATTAAAATTATACGACTGCATGGAAGAAGATCATGCTTTACATATCTAAATAATATAAACTTTGTTTTATTAAGTCTAAGTTTTTCGTTTACTGTGTGTTTTTACAGTTTTAATAACCATTTTTTTACGGTTCCTAATCAATGTCTGTTGTATCCTTTATCCAGTGGCGATTCCCTTAATACAACAAGTGACTCAATTATTCACCTTAGATTTGTCCAACATACTATTTTTCAATTACAATCACTAAATCATAGTATATTAACTTAAATCATAAACAAATCAACATAAAATTATAAAATGTTGAGTTGTTCAGTCGCTATGAATAGAAGATAAAATCAGATTAATTATTGTATATCGGTATATTGCTGAAAACGCGGCAACATTGTCAAAACGCGCGAAGTTTATTTCCATTCCATGCCGAATCGCCTTGATTGAATCAACTCGCGTTGCGGTTTGTAATGGTACATTTGTTTATGATGGTTGCCACGGCAACGCTTCATATTGTCTGCATATTATAGATAAGCGCTTATGGAAATGACACCACCTCGAAAGCAAGATTCATTTCCGAATTGGGATATCAGGTGTTTTTAATTCGTGTTTAACAGTGGTTGCGACGTTGCATTTGCGTATAGGTGCGTGTATTACTTTTGAAATTTCTGTTTGTTGTTGGGTTTTGGTTCGGTAAAATTACTTTACATTTTCCCGTTTATGATCCGATGTGTTTTTTTCCTCTTAAAACCTGTACTGTAGGTAAAATTATGTAAAGTAAAATTTGGTGCTAGGTACTTTCGCTGGAGTGGGGGGGGGAGTTAAATTTTGATTCACCAGTTCTTATTGTCACGAGCCGCCACTGCCTTTATCGTGTAATAAAAACGTTAGCAAAATATTTTGTCAGTTGTATTTATTTGTGTATTGTCCTATTAGGTAAGTTTTTTATAAACTACTATACTAAAAAACATAACAAAAATCATATCACAGAACCAGACAAATCCATCTTGCGTTCAGACAAAATCAGACATGTCCATTTATTTTTTGTAGATTTTCGCTCGAAATCGAATCGTTTCGCAAAATACAAAATAGCATGATACAATAACGGGGTTATTGTCTCATGCGTACCACTAGACCACGACGCATCTTGGAAGCATTTCGCTAGACCGGATAGGCAAGGGTAAATAACGAAACTCGTTTGGGCCGATTCGTAATCATTTGTGTTGCGTGGGGTTTAGCTACTATTGAGAAGCATCTAGCCTCTGCGGTATAACTATTCGCAATCATACGTAGTTGCGTTTTATGGTCAGCTGTTTGCGACGTTTACCCATGTCTATATAGTTCAACGAATTGCTTCCAAGACGGCCCGGGTTCGATTCCCGTCGGTGGCAAGAGGTTTTTTTTAAAGGTTGTTTGTTTCTTTTTGTAAATTTAAGTTAGGTTTGTTTGGTTGCACCCCGGAACGAGCGAAGCGAGCGGAGGGCCATGCGTGAAGTTAACAGTACTCATTTAAATGCTCGCCCTCTATTGATACGCAGCAAACAGCTGATGATAAAACGCAACTACACATGATTGCGAATAGTTATACCGCAGGGGCAAGACGTAAGTCCTGTAAGTTTGCAAGGAGTGTAATTTTCCTTTATGTAAACAATGGTAATATGACTACTGATATTAATAATATCGATGGCGATGGTCGCCATCTCTGTCTATCGTTTTCAATTAGATAAAAATAAAAGTATTTGGTACTTTTGAATTATATATCATATTATCCCAACGCACTATTTGATATTATTATCTGAACACATAGAGGGTCAATATTCAAGTAAAGGTGGCAAAGGAAATGACTGAGAACAATATTATCAAGATATTTGTTTAAAAACATTACAAAAATAAAACGCTTTTTGTTTTTTTAAAGTACATTCGCATGTCTTAGAAAGGTTTTAAAGTACATTAGGACATTATTTGAAAGTAAGTACTGTCCTTCTTAAATAAGTACGTATGGTTACGGTAAAAAAATAAAAAAGCAATAAATATCAAAATATATCACATGCTTCTACGTTCTACATATTACTGGTATCATTACAAGTTATGAAAACATCTTAGCATGTAATGCTCAAAGGGAGGTCATGGGAGTAATTACCACCAAGATCAATCATGTTTTCATTATTATTTTTATTTTGACACGGGCGACATGTTAAAACAACAAAAAAGCACTACCTAAAAGTATGCGATTTGGATTTTTCCAATTTGGTTGGCTTCATGTACCTAATCATCTGCAACAAACTCTAACTAATCTAACTAAAAGGCGAAAGTTTTGTAAAAACAAATGCATTTAGATTAAGCTCTATTAATTCATAAGCCTGTCTGAACATACATGGATTGTGATATCGTAATAGTTCTTCAGCTGTATTAAAATATATTTTTTTTAATTCTCTTGTATCGGTTTTGAAAGTCAAAACTTTGATATTAATGCGCCACAAAAAAACATAAAAATCCTCCTGCGGTCCTAAACTTTTACACTCCCCCTTGACTAGGTTTCCAAACGCTAGACACTTGGTCAGTAAAAACAATTAAATTTTTAAATCCTTTAAGACCACAAAGGTGGTAATTAGCTTTTTAATTTACCACTTTAATTAGCAGACTGTATTAAGATAGGTTGGTGAGATTTTATTCATAGGGTGTGAATTGAAACATGTATTTTAGGTATTATTTACTTTAATAAAGTACGAATTCACATACACAAGTAGGCATTCTTATGTTTGTACGCTATAGAACAACAACAACGTATAAAAATTGATCTGCTATTTTTGCATTTTCTGCCGTGTTTTTTAAAGTTAAATTTCCATTTCCATTTTTTCAAGAGTTGTGTATTGTTATATGATTCACAATCTCAGATAACTGGTTCTCTTGTACTTAATTAAAAATCGTGGTTATTTAGTATTTTGTGCAGAACAATAGACAACAATAGTGAAAAATAGCAAAAAATTGCAAACAAATTTATATGTATTTACTGCTGATAAACTTATTTCTTTTCCAAACCAAGTGTAGTTTTTTGCAAGACCCAAAATTAGGGACTATTTGTGTGCGACACGATAACTTAACGTTTTTCACCGCTAAATTACACAGTTACAATGATCAGTTCGTTGTAAGAATAAGAATTTTACTAATTACTGCTGCATCTTTTGCTTTGCTGCATTTCATCCAAGCTGTATGGAGAGATCAAGTGATATTGTGAAACTGGGAGGGCATAAAATATTTTGTTCTTCCGAATATCAAATAGAGTCCCAAAATAAAGAAGAAATGGTCAGTGGGTTTAAAAAGAAATTAGCGGAACCCAGTAAAGAATTGGAGAACCAGGAAAAACACATTGAAACGTACTAGCCGAGCGTTCGAGGATGAAGTTTCTGAAGCAGAACAAAAGCTGTCCGATCAACTGAAAAGCTTAAATCAGCGTAACGCATTGCTGTTGAAGGATATAGCTAATTTTAATGACAGACAAAAGGAGGAAGCTACGCAGCTTAAATTGTGGCGAGACACAAGCAAGGAATTGAAACAAAAAATTGAGGAACTAACAACTCTAAACAAAAGCCTCGTAACATCGATCAACACATTGGAAGCCGAAAACGACTTTCATGTGAAAGAATTAAAAAAACTTCGTCAGGTACTGGATACGGAAAAAACACCAAGCAAAGAACAACAGCTCACGGAATAATAACACCACCAATCCGAGTAAGAATAAATCGCCTGACAAAACTAGCCCCATTCCCTTACTTAGTGGGAAGATACAGAAAGCTAGCGTGTCAGAGGGAGCAAGTGAATCTGTTCGTAATCTGCATCTGCTGAACGGCGCAACTAGAAGAAGGCTTCTCATCATGGGATATCAAGGTATGAGGGGAGCTGGATTGCTGTTTAAAAGACTATCCAATAACGAGTTTGACATAAACTGCCAAATAAGAACGAGAACTTTATTATCAGACCTTATAAGTGAAAGTGCTTTGGCAAAAATTTGATAAGAACGATTTTGTTATCTTGTTTGTTCCATGCGATAATGCAATAAGAGGTAAGCTGTATTAGAGACTTTGAATAAAAATACTTCAAAAACAAACTTACACTACTTACCAGTCTTTTGGACCAATACTAAATCATTTTTTGCATAGGCAAAATAAGTACTTACAATCTTATTTTAGTGAAAAACAAGTTGCCTTTATTCCCCTTTTTTGTACAGCTAAAAACGGATTTTTAAATTATGATACAAAACGCGAACTTATTTCTTTTATACTAAATAGCTATATTCTCCCTAACTGTATAAAAACGTTAAAAGATGGTTTAAACTCCGACTTAACACATGAGCGGGACAAAACCACTTTGAATAATATAGAAAATAAGCAGAATGCCATTGTAAATAATACTTTTTTATGAATAACTCAAACAACGATATGACTATGATGCTACTGAATATACAATCGGTAAGAAATAAGGTGGACGAGTTATTAATGTTTGTAAACAGCGTTTGACTGAGCATTGGTTAACTGATAATGATGCTCTTTTTTTTACCTAAATATAGTGTGTTGTTCATATTTTGTCGACATAATTTTATTCATGGAGGAACTGTTATTTTATTGCACAAATATGTATGTAATTTGTATTGCTTCTCTGACTTTACAAGCTACAATGATCTACTGGTTGAAAAGGAATTCGAATTTTCAATTGTTTTCTCATTTAAACTAAATATTTTTATTTTGTGTCTGTACAGATCACCCAATACTGATTGTGCTACTTTCTATTAGGTTAGAAACTTTACTTTGACGTTTTCCTGCACATGCCACTATTATTTTATCTGGTGATTTAATATCAATTTTATGGATAAAGATAATTTCAACACATTGTCTTTGTACAATTTACTTCTGTCATTTAATATGAAAATGCATGTCGACGAGCCAACTCGCATTACTGCTAATTCATCTTCGTTGATTGACTATGTATGCTCAAATTTAAGTAGCGAAAGTTTGGAAACTTCTGTCATGAGCGCAGGGTTATCTGATCATGAAACCATTATCAGTAAAGTTAAGATAAACCTAAAAAGTAACAGAACACTAAAGCGTAAGGGTAGGCTATATTCTGAGAATAATTTTAGGAAGTTTTCTGAACTGTGTCTTCAAGCAAATTGAAACAATATTCTCATGTCTCACGATCCCCTCGAGCATTTTCACAAAATTTTGTATGACACTTTTAACAAATCTTTTTCTTTGGTTCACATAAAGAATTAAAGCAAAAAAAAACTGGTTTACTCAAGGATTAAATACTGGGCCACTGTTGGTGAGTTAAGTGGAAGAAACGTCGACACCACTCTTACAAGTTTAAAGTCTGACCAACTCAATGATTATTATGTCTGTTGCTTCTAGGATGAAAGCGTCAAACATCATACCGGGAGATGCACTACAGTATCTCAGACACGTGAATATTCTTGAGTCTTTTTACTTTGAGCCGACAGATGTAGTGGAAGTTAAGCGAATCTGTTTTGAAGTCAAGAATAAAAAAAACCTCTGGTATGATGACATCTATTAACATATTGTTAAATCTTCCTGATTTCGCATTTTCTGCGCTTGCCGAAGCTATTGACTCCTCATTTTTATCGGGTATTTTTCCTTCTTGTCTGAAGCTTACCTCTGTTTAAGGGTGGTGACAATGGTGATCCGTCCAATTTCAGACCCATTTCGTTGCTTCCGACTCTGGGCAAGGTAGTTGAGAAATTGGTTTATAAGCGCGTTATCAGTTATATTAATAGACATAATATACTTTCCAGCTGCCAATTCGGGTTTCGTTCATCCATGAATACTAGTGATGCTATCTTTGGCTTTCTTGAGACTCTGTATCTGAGGATTAATCATGATGTTGCAGCGGTTGTTTTCTGCGATATTGCGAAGGCCTTTGATTGTGTTGATAATAGAATTCTTCTTGCTAAGCTTCAGCTGTATGGGTGCCGCGGCAAAACTTTAGAATGGCTCGGCTCTTACCTTAAAGAACGCTCACAAACAGTGCTCCTTAACAACAGTGAATCACTTCCACGTTGTATGAACTCAGGTGTCCCTCAGGGATCTGTATTGGGCCCGCTTTTATTTTTTATTTATGCTAATGATCTATCGGGCATTAATATTCAGGGAAGATTCACCTTGTTCGCTGACGACACCACAATTCTTTGGCATGACAGCCATAGTGAGCGATTGACATTAAAGATTAACGATGACCTAATAATTAAGATTAAAGAATGGTGTAGTGCTAGCTTTCTAGTTCTTAACATTTCTAAAACTAATATATTAAGATTCAAATGTAACTTGAAAGGAGTTTCTATAGTTGATACCCCTGTAAATGAACTAGATTCGACCAAATTCCTGGGTCTGCATATTGATAATCTCCTAAGGTTTGAAGATCATATTAAATATATATCCAAGAAAATATCTAAAGGATGCTATGCTGTAAGAGTCGTGTCTGGGGAGTTGATCGAGACTGCAGCTAGAAATACATATTTTGCCCTGGTCGAGACTCATCTAAAGTATGGCATATGTATTTGGGGATCATGCAGTAATTACCTCTTCACTGCTATTTTTGTATTGCAAAAGAGGGCTGTAAGGTATGTGTACGGCATGAAACCCTCTGAAAGCTGTAAACCAGTGTTTAAAGCTAAAAAACTTCTTACCCTACCATCCTTATTTATTCTGGAAACAATATGTCTGGTTCACAAAAAATACGTCACCGAAATTCATTCGCAGTCATACTACCCAACACGCAGTTCTCACGTGGCACATTTGGCCATACCAACTTTCGACAAAATTAAAAGATCTCTTATTTATACTGTCAAAAAATCATTTAATCATTTACCACTACAACTGCGTCAGATTGGCAGTTTAAAACTGTTTAGAAGAAAGGTCAAAAAGCTACTAGCTGCAAAAACCTATTATTCGGTGGATGAATTTTTTCATGACAGTCAAATCTAATGCAATGTGTTGTTGTTGTTTGTGGTTTGGGTACATTGTGTAATGCGTTTTAGTGCTAGTTTTGTTCCTCCATTTATTATTTTTAGGTATTATTTTTTATGTAATCACTATTTAATGTTTTGTTGTTTTAATTTTTATGTGTTCTACTTTTATTTCATTATTTTACTTGATGCTTTGTCTCTGAAAAGAATTTTGTACTTTTTTGACAATAAAGCTTTATTTATTATTATTATTATTTATTAATAATGCAGGATTTAATTTGCATTACATATGATCGATAAATAAAATGATTTCCAACTACTTTCAAGCATTCATCCTTTCACACATAAAACTAAATACTTTACGTCAGGTTAACTAACCCAAAATATTAGTAAATTTAATAAAACTTCTTGATTATTTGAGTTTAACACAAACTCCTTTCTTTACTGATTTTAATCAAACTTTCTTTCATTTCAACTGACTGCTTTTCCGTTCACACTAAATACCTTGTTACTTTAATTCTTCTGCAATTGTCTCAACTTAACATCACCAGGGATATAAGACTTCGAAACTTGATTCAAATCTTAAGTACAGGAACAGATTTGTCTAACTGCCATTTTACCTTCTTGAATCTTCATCAACAGGAGACGCTACCGCGTTTCTGTTTTGAAAAATTGCGTAAAAACGCCCAAAAAGTCCCTGAATCCAAGTTTGGAAAAGGGGATCAGAGTACACGAGATAGTTTCTAAATATATGTGCAAGAAAAAATGAGAAAAAGGCCCAATATGTTGGTACCAACAGAGCTACGATATGCAGTAGATGTGTTACTGGTGAACGATTGTGCTGCGCTTCTTCGAGTTCGATTGAAACTTAAATTATGAGAAAACTAACTAAATATCTGGGCGTCAAACAGAGCAAAGGCGGAGGCTGTTGCTTCACGGTTGAATGCTTGTAAGGCACGAAATTTAATATCTGCAGAAGTGGAGGCAAAAGCGGGAACTGCGTAGTCGATTCCATGTTCTTTCCTTATTTGACCTACTGCTGTTTACATAACATTGACGAAGACAAAAATATATAAAATTTAAACGTTTAAAAACGTTTTCCTTGACGGAGCGTGACAACAGCGATTGTTTCACATAATGGAATCGACAATCCATGTTCGGATTAAGGAGTAACTGAAGTAGGATGCTTTAAATGCACAAATTGCTGCTTACATGGGGTGAAATAAATTTATTTTAGTTTTAATAATGGCTCAATCATACTACGAACATACAGGGTGTTATCACCAAACTATACGGTGAAAAACGATGTTAATACACATGTTGGGGTGTTTCCCCAACAACACTGTAACCTGCCAAAAGTGTGTTGATCAACGTTTATGTGTCTTCGAGTGATGTCTTAGAGAACTTTGCCGATTTGTTTTATATGAACATTTTAAACAACGAAACCACTGCATTTGATCAGCAGGCTTATGAATTATGGCATGTGCCCGTAAATTGCTTTTGTGGATTGTTTTATAAGGACACTCTGGACATTCATGCCAAATTCTTGAGTCTTCGCCTTGTTGATCAGCAGACTTATGAATTATGGTATGGCGTCGTAAATTGCATTCGTAGATTGTTTTATATGGACATTCTGCACATGTATGCCAAACTCTTGCATCTTCGCTTTGTTGATTAGCAGTTCTATGTGCCAGCATATGCTTTCTAAGAGACTCCTTCCATTTTGTTTTATATGAGCATTGAAAACAGTGAAACCATTCGATTTTATCAACAGGCTTATGAATTATGGAGTGATATAGTAAACTACCATTGTGGATTGTTTTATAGGGACACTCTGGACATTTATGCCAACCTTTTGCGTCTTCGGCTTGATGCTTAGTCTGGTGTTTCTTGAAATATTCCTTTCGAAGAGTTCTATATGGACAATCCGAACACTGCAACCAGTCATCAGCAGTTATATGTGTCTTTAGGTGATGTTCTAGAGAAGCCTTCTGCTTTGTTTTAAATGGACATTTTAAACAGTGAAACCTCTGGATTTGATCTGCAGGCTTATGAATTATAGCATCCATGCATGCATTACCTTTCTGGCCAGACGTGTAAGGACTTTCAAGACATGTAAACAGAGTAACTCCATCCTTAGGTTTATGGTTTATTAACCTGAAAAGAGAAACTAAATATAATAATATATAGTATACAACTGCACGTAATCAGTCCTATTATTTTTTTAGATTAAAAGGGCGTATGATAGAGTACAAGATAAAAACTAATGTATAAATAGGGGTTTATAAAAACATGAATTTATTTATTATCGAGTTTAAATTCGGCGGCAGAAAACTCACAGTGAAAAATATCATAGAACAATTTTTCTTTGCGAATATAGCGGTATCGCAACCTTTAATAAGAGGTCTTAAGAAGTAGAGGTAACCTGTGCATCAAAATGCAGTTGTGCAATATCCCTAGGCATTCAGTGTGCTAAGGCGAGTACAGCATCATTAGCAAGAAAGGGCACAAATAGCATCATTAGCAAGACAGACTAATGTTAGTAACAAGATATTTTCTCCATTATGTCGCAGACGATAGGAATTCTACTAGATCACAGTAATAAATTCAGGTCAGAAATTAATGACCTTCGAGAAACGATAAAATTGGAGATTAAGGTTACCCATGTGCGTGATTGTTTTCAGCAGCTTAAATCTGCACCTGGCCTGGGCCTAATCCAACAGGTGACTCGAATCAGCAGCCAGACACATTTATTGAGATACAGGAAAGACGTGTAGGATCAAAGAACATCCTCATCTTCAATATCCCGGAAAGTGATTCAAAGTTAACCACAGAAAGGATCAACTACGACAATGCTCATGTGAATGTAGTCATGGAGAAGATGGAGCTGAGTACCCAGCAAGATTTTAAAGTGATTATTGGTCAACTTGGAGATAGGCCGCGTCCGCTGAAAGTGATATTTTTAAGTTGATAGGTGATCTTACTAAGATTCAGCGTGAGCAAATTAAAAGTGATTTTGATGAACTGAATGAACGCAGATCAAATGGTGAAAGTGATATTATAGTAAGATATAGAAAGTGGAATCCATATATTACAAAAATAATTGTACGCGAACAGAACGTGCCAAAACACGATCAAGCCTAAGGTTCTACTGCCAGAATATCAGAGGCCTTCGCACTAGAATCATGGATTTCCAGCGTGGTGTATATCTATTTGGTTACTCTGTGATCATTCTACTTGAGACTTGGCTTAATGATGGTTTTTCTAATAGTATAAAGTCATGGTGCCGGGATATAGCCTATTCCGAACTGATCGTAACACTAGTGCAACGTCAATAGGTGATGGTGTGTTGATAGCCGTGTCATCTGGTCTGAAATCAAGGAGTGTGACGGATGCCATTGAGCAGACTCTTGTTGAGGGTAAGGCGGAAAGGAAGTAATTAATTATTGGTGGAGTATACATTCCCCCAAACTCGGTTAATGAGAAATACGAACAGCACACTTTGTCGATGACATTAGAGCAATATCCTAATTTCCATCTCTTTGTGTTTGGAGACTTTAATCTACCGAGCGCTCGTTGGCCAATTGAGGACGGTGGTATTGCAGTGGAGCGCCAATGGTTCTCCTGCTCGTACCCTGGTTGAGATATATTCATACATGAATATGTTTCAAAGTAGCGCGGTTCCAAATAACAGACACGTATTCTTGGGCTTGCTTTTTTCTGGTATGTTGGGTGTTTCATGATTCCTCCTGTAGATAATATTTTGCCAAATATTGTGCACCACATAGCTTACTGTTTTGATGTGGGACTTGTCGGTAAGGCTATATCTTTTGATGAATTTTATTATGATTTTAAGTATGCGGATTATACCGCCATAAATAATTATTTCGCATCTGTCAACTGGGATGAGTGTTTGGAAGTGTATCTGTCGCGGCTGAGACACTCCATTCAGTTATTCAGAGCTGCTTATCATTGTTTGTACCCAGAAAGCGTATCAAAAGCTCACCTTTTCCTGGATGGTTCAATCCTGTTTCTAAAGATCTGATTTGTAAAAAAATAAATATCATAAGCATTATGTGTTGACTGAATCTGACCATGAATGTCAACTCTTTTCTGATTATAGAGCACTGTATCGAGCTGAATATGATAGGTGCTACTCACTTCACATGCAGGAAGTGGAGGGCTCACTTTTGCTTGATACTTCTGGAAATATATAAGAGATAACCTCAATTCTAATGGCTATCCGGATTCAATGTCTGAAGACACTGGGCAGGAGATTGTTGACTTGTTTGGGAAGATTTTACAAAGTGTCTATGATGACCCAATCTGTACAATCCCTGATTACCGGTTTCCGAACGTTTCCGTCAGTGAATTCTCCTCCTCGGAAGTGTTTGTAAAGATTTCAGAGCTCACAAATAAGTTCGCATGTGGTCCTGACTCTATTACAAATATTTTCCTGAAGCAATGTGTCTTTACCCTAAGTAAACCACTGCAAACGTTATTTAACTTATCTCTGAGGACGCAAACCTTTCCTGATATTTGAAAGCATAACTTCATTACCCCAATATTTAAGTCTGGGACTCCCAGTGATATTAGTAACTATCGTGGAGTTTGTAAACAGAACTCAGTGGCAAAGCTGTTTGATAGCATGGTTTATGATCAACTTGCTTGGAGATGTAGAGGAATGATTAGTGAGAGCCATTTTGGCTTCGCAGGTGGGAGATCAACCACTGATAAGTTGGTGATGTATAAGGTAGATCTGATTGAGGCCTTTGAGAAGAAACTTCAGATTGACTCCGTCTATACCGACTTCTCGAGTCGAAGGCTTTCGACAGGGTGAATTTTGAGTTGTTATTGGCAAAACTGTGGGCTATGGGGTTTGATCAATCAATCATTGCATGGTTGAAGAGTCTTAATGGTAGGTTGCAGAGGGCTAAAATTAAAAGTTTGTTTCCATTCCAATTAGGGTAGTGGGGAGTGCCTCAGTGCACTGCTCATTCTCTTTGTCAACGATATAGCAAGTATGATCCAACATTCAACGGTCAGCATGTTTGCAGATGATCTCAAGATGTACAGGACGATTGAGCAATGGGAGGACTCAGTGAGGCTCCAGAGTGATTTGAGTGCTCTTTGGGATTGGTCACAGACCAATATCCTGACGTGGAACGTAAAGAAGTATTGTTATATAAGCTTTTTCAGAGGCTATAAAAAGTTCAATTCCGAATATAAAATCAATAACGAGAATCATAAATGTGTGGAGGTTGTCAGGGACCTTGGAGTATGGTTTGATGAAAAGCTATGTTTTTCAGAGCATATGTCTGAGAGGTTTGAACATTCTGGGGTTTGTGATGAGAAACTGTAGTGAACTTTCTGCGAACACAGCTAAGGTGCTTTGTCTCACTCGTGAGATCCAACCTCGAATATTTTACAATTGTGTGGTCACCTGAGTATCGGACTTATATTGATTCGGTGGAAACTGGATGCTGCTTTGAAAATGGGGGTGAACTTTGATTATTACCACATATCTGAGATGCTTCTCAGATTGAATTTGGAGACCCTTGAGAGGAGGCGCCTGAAGTTTGATTTGTGTTTTGTCTATAAATTGCTTAATGGGCTAAAGGATTGTCTCCGTCTCCTCTCCAAGGTAAGTCTGAATGTTCCAAATCGCAATTTGCGTAACTTCGATGCCTTCTTCGTTCCTTTTCACGCTACTAACTATGGTCGCACTCCAGAACGCTTCGATTGCTTAATAAAATAGATGTAGATGTTTATGGTGGCACCCTATCTGGCTTTAAAAGACAGATCAAAATATGTATAAACCGGCAGTAGGTATTATGAGACGGTTAGACTTACATTATCTGGCCTTGGAAATGGATTTAATTATTGTCATCTTGTAGATTTGTTATTGGATTTAATATTATTAATAAAAATGGGGGTAACCCGTGAATTTAATGGTATTGTTAATTGCTATTTAAAAATTACTGGTGTGACGCCAATAGGCTTGCTTTAAACATTTCAAAGGGGAGTAATTTCGGTCAGATTCGTATGAATAACAGTTTGGGTTATCTTACAAATGCTTGGCTTTTTCTCCACCTCTATGTACAATTCTTTGGAAAATAGAGCCGCTTCGGCTCTGACTCCAGGGTGTAAACAGCACAAAATAGACCTAACGAGGCCAGCAACGGCAGAAAGACAGAATCAAAGTAATTTCTATTGCTCATGCAATAATATCTTCCACCAGACCTAGATAGTTTCATTCATCCCTCCATGTTGGAGTTGGCGCCCTCCTGTCCAAGAAGTATGGCTGAAGAGAACTAATACACATAGCAAGTGGACTTGGTTTCTGCTGTTCCTACGACGAGGCCAGGATGTTTGGGGTGTCTTGTATGAACCCACCCTCAGAGCCCTAGCCACCCAAATTCTTTTTCTCAATGGGTGTTTGACAATGCAGATGTCAATGTTGACACAATTGATGGCCGTAATAATTTCCATGCCATGGGTGGTATCCAGTGTGTAACGCCAGCCATTTCTGCCCCTTCAAGTGGTACAGTAATTGCTAGAACATGTACTGTTCCAAAAGCCAGCACAGTCGCACAATTCTGTTTAATACCAGTAGCAACATTTGAACATACTGGAGCACCTTTGAACAGCATTACATTTGAGGACTTGACGGAAAATTGTTCAAGAGTGAACATTAAGCTAGATGATTTCAAATGGATTTTGGTAAATGAAAAGGAGATAATCTTCCAGGTTGGAATGGCTTCATGGAGCAAATAACGAGCTATGAACCGTACTCGACGTCAAACACACTGTTCCTTCCATTCATCAATGCACCACCCAGCAACTATGACACTGTTTACACTTCACTTCTAACTGCAACAAACGAATGCCCATTTGGACATAGTCATAGTAAGGTTGGGAGGTTTCCATCTTTTGATGTCATTCCTGGGAGCCATAGGCTACATAATGAGTGGAAGTGGGCTGCAAGAGCTATTTTGCGTTGCTTACGCGCAGGCATCAACAGAGAAAATGATGGCTGGTCGTGCTTACTCAAGGACAGTTCGCGCACGTATCCTTTCAAGAATGAGTGGAGAACAGATCAGCACCTTGAAGAGGCGTCTACCTCAACAAATTACTTGAAAGCCATTGATCATGAAACTTTGAAACAGATGTTTGCACTGAAACTTGAAGAGCTTGAGCTAAATGGTCCCACTGCCAAGTTGTGGATTCTCTACTTCGAAATGACTACTCTGGTGAAGCAATTCATCCAGGCTGAGAGGAATGGCGACTGGAACCTTCACCTCACCATGCTACCCTATTTTCATGCCTGTGGGCATTTTCTGTATGCAAAATCTGCGCAGCTCTATTGACAAGATATGATGGGCCTTGAAAAGAAAATATCACAGGAAGACTATACACGGTTTGCGCTCAATGGTTGGTTTACTATCAGAAGGAGTTTTGGAGTGGGATATGGTCGGATATGACCACGACGATCCTAATGCGCTCGTTGAAAAGTAACGTAGGACTCAGTCATGGTCGCGGCATTTCAGATAGCACTCTGAGTAGATGGATTCTGACCATGCCAACTGTCACTACAGTGACCCAGAAGGTCGAAGAGTATTGTGGGGTATCACTCACTACCACGGAGCAACATGTTGATGCGAGGGATGCTAGAGTGCAGCGTGACAATGCAGACCTTCAGAAGTTTATTCAGTGGTTTCAGTCTCATGATCCTTTCCTTTTTACTAATTTTGTTATGTCCATCAGCACCGGAATCATCGGAGATGACTTAATCAACTACCATAGAGCCCTTGAGATTGGAAATTCATTAATGCTCGGCCTGGTTGGTCAAACCTCTGACAAAATCAAGTTTGTCCGTAAAAAGAGAGTAATGAATATACAAGGGTTCAGATCTAAGGTGACCATTGATGGAGAGGATGTACCAGTGAACCCCGAAACCATATTTCACCGGATAGTACTCCTCAAGAAATCCGATGATCAGCTTAAACAATTCTTTCATTATGAGCTGGCACCCTATCCCCTCTCTCTGTTCGATGCAGCTGGAATGAGGAAGACTCCCAAGTCAGTGTTATATGACTTCTTCACACCATTGAATGAGGTAAACCTGGAAGCAGCAGCTTTTGTCATCGATAATGGATTTCTTCTCCACCGGGTTTTGTGGAACAATGGGGAAACATTCCACTTAATCCTAACCAGATATGTTGACTACCTAAAAAGACACTACAACCGAAGTGCGACAAGTGTTGTGTTTGATGGCTACCCAGAAGACCTGTCCACCAAGAGCATCAAATCTGCTGAGCGCCTCCGCCGAAGAAAAAGACACACTACTCCTGAGGTCATCTTTACCGAGTTAATGGCCGTGACCATGACTCAGGAGCAATTCCTTTCCAACGACAAAAATATTGCGCGTCTCATTAGCTCGCTTACTGATAGGCTTGAAGGTGAAGGCTTCTCAGTAAAGCAAGCTACTGAAGACGCAGACCACATGATTGTTGCCACGGCCTTTACGGTATCGCAGAAGTATGAGAAGGTTGTGATAGTTGGTGAGGATACTGACCTCCTCATTATGCTCAATGCCCTGGCCACACCATCAGCAAACATATATTTTTCAAAACCTGGAAAAGGAACAACCCCATCAAAAGTATTCGGTCCCAACACCTTCAAACTGGCAGACAACATCCGAAGGCCACTCATATTTCTCCATGCCATAAGTGGATGTGATACAAGCTCAGCGCTCTTCAAGCAGGGTAAAAAAAAGGTGGTCAAGCTGTTGGTCGAAAATCAAAATCTTCATGAAGAAATCAAACCTTTCTTCGAACATTAAAGTGTGGCTGAAGCTATTGCCGAAGCCGGCCTACAATTGTTAACAATCCTCTACGGAGGTAGGGCAGGAGATACTTTAGATAAACTGCGATTCGACCTGTTTTCCAAAGCCCTTGTGAAATCCAAATTCAATCTGGCATCCCTACCACCAACATCCGAAGCGGCCCGCCAACATTGCTTGAGAACATACCTACAAGTTCAAATGTGGTTAGGGCACTAGATGAATCCGCTCCTCTGGGGATGGCAGGCTTCAAAGTTTGGTCTTGACCCCGTTCCTACCACCAAGGAGCCAGCACCACAGTCTCTTCTCTCTACAATCTTCTGCAGATGCAACAAAGGGTGTGCAGGTGGTTATGGGTGTCGGAAGGCTGAGATTAAATGCTCAATTATTTGTGTCAACTGCAAAGGGAACTCCTGCAGTAACTCCTTGCAACGAGATGGAATTGACGAACCAGATGTTGACATAGACCTGGAACTGGAGGAGCTGAGTGATGGGGCGACTAACTCCATATCGGAAATTAGAGACTTTGAGGAGCCGAGTTGCTCACCGACAGTTAACGTCCACGTCTGTGATATTTATGTATTGAAATATAATCGTCACTAATTACTTTCACGAACTATTGTGTTTCTATCCTGTCCCCCATCCTTATATTTGTTGAATGGATCAGTCATATTTTATATTGATGCTACTTTAAGGTGGAACTGTACGGACCTCTATAACTTTTCCATGGGCCACTTTATTTATGGATGTGTTAGTTTAGATGATGTTACCAAATAGCAGAAGTTAAAACAATTTTTTTCATGAGTATGTAAAATTTGTCAAATTTTGATGGCCACTAACATGGGAATGGGTGGTCCAAGAAATATGCGTCTGGTCTTATTCAATGCAGAATTTACTGCCCTACAACTCTTGAAAGGATTATGTTTTCGATATTGTGAGTCCTTTACGAGATATAACCGAAAAACCGCAAAAATATCCCTTTTGGGTGTATATTTTTACCCCCACCACTTAATCACAACTCCACCGGGGGGGAAAACCTAGGATAGTCATATTGGGCAACAACTGAAGCCACTAAAACAATAAAACCTTTTGTAGCAATTATATCCGATTCGTCCAATTTTCTTGTTTTAATCTATTGACCTAATATATTAAGTAAACGGAATAAGATCAAATTTACTGAATCGAACAGGTGAGACGCACTATAAACACATATCTGAGAGCCAAACAGTCAAAGAGAAAATAACTAAAAGGAGAAGCGATAGCCTGTCAATCGATTTTGTGCGCGCATGTCCAAGCACAAAGGGTATAATTATCAAAATCAAAACACATCACCGATGTCATTGGCTTAAAATATTTTTCTCCCGATACTTAGTGGTATTATTGTCAACGGAACAGAGTCAAGGTCATCAAAAACGGGTACACCAACATGAAAGGCGCCGACGCTTATTGTCGCCTCTCCTTTTAGTTTTTTTTTCCTCTCTGAAACAGTTTTTACTTATGTTTTTTGTACAGCTGGAATAGCAATTGCGAATACCAAGAACCCAAACAAACGCACTGATTAATGCTAGATACTAAACGAATATGGGCGTGAAACACTGACAGAACGTGAATGGCACCAAGACAAACGATTATGAAAAAGTTCTCAAATTTACGATAACACGACTGAAAATACCAATTTTTCTAAGAACTCAATAACCACAGTTTTTCACAATACTATGTATTTTGACTTTTATTTATTATTCTATTATTACGTATAGCATCTCTGGCCGTACTTTGTTGCTTACTTTTATTCGTCTTAGGCAGTTGGTAGGTTTCCTTTTTACATTTAATGTGTAAGGCTTATATAGACATACACATGCTGTTGAACTCACGGTTATAGATATGATACTCTCTGTACTTGTACTTAGATTAGTTTATGGTGTTTGTATGGCAAAATGTATTAAATACTAGACCATAAGTCCCTTTATATTTAGCTTGGTCAATGAACTTCTGATCAAGACTATAAAGTATTTTCAGTTGGTTTGAGTTTAGAAATTACAGCATCTAATTAATGCCAATTATAGCCTGCCAATTGTGGAAATTTGATATTTCTGGTCTAAAATCGGAAGTAACCGCCGACCCCACGATACATACAAACTTTGAACGAATATCAAATATACAAATTACTTACTTGGATTCAGACATGTCCTCGTCAACTTCATCTTTAAGATTAATTTCCTCATACTTTATAAACTCTGGTTGAGGCAAATAGTCATTGGAATCTCTATAAAATGAAATAAATTAGTTTTATATGTATGCTATATAGAAATACGTTTAATTAACCAAAACTTCCCAATAAATAATTAAGTGTAATTCTTTGCCACAAAGTAAACGTATCACTTTATATTGACGCAAAAGCTCAGCGGCAGACGGTATTTTTTTCGCAAATTGGCAGCAAAGGACTAATTGCGAAAATTATAGCCTCTCAATTGGGGAAATTTATTATTTCGGATCTAAAATCGGAAGTAACAAATCCCAGGCTCACGCTGCATAAAAACTCTGAATATCATAATCACAAATTTCTTACTTGGATTCAGTCATGTCCTCTTCAACTTCATTTTTAATTTCCTCATACTTTATAAACTCTGGCTGAATCAAATAGTCGCTGGACTCTCTATAAAATAAAACAATTTACTTGTATATGCTATAAAGAAACATGTTTTATAAACCAAAATTTCCCAATAACATTCATGCCATAAAAGTATATCAACTAACTATGAGGAGTAAAATTGTTAATAAAATAATTGCACTTTCTGAGTAACAATGTAAATGTTTACGATAACCGTGCATTGATGTTATTAGAATCCACAAAGCATTTGGTTTCATTACCGGACAATTTAAAGTTATATAAAAAAAATTAATTTAAATATACTTTACAAATTTCTGAAATTTTACCAAAACACATCGTACTTGAAAACAATTATATATATATATATACACAACAGAAAAAAATGGGAAATTACACAAACACTTTATTTTTTCTTCAAATGTCAGGAATACGTAATTATTTGGCGCAAAGTAAAAGTGCCATTTTATATTGATGAAAAAGCTCAGTTCAGCAGCAGAAATTGTGTTTTTTCGCTGATTGGCAGCAAAGCACCAATTTTCCATAGTACCCAACCACCCAATTAACAGGTACGATTTCTGGAATTTTTATTAAATTTATCACGACAGGAAAAATAAAGAGATTGCGGGAATTATAGCCTGTCGATTGGGGGAAATTGTTATTTCGGGTCTAAAATCGGAAGTAACAAATCCCAGGCTCACAATGCATAAAGTCTTTGAATATCATAATGACAAATTGCTTACTTGGATTCAAACATGTCCTGTTCAACTTCATTTTTAATTTCCTCGTACTTTATAAACTCTGGCTGAATCAAATAGTCATTGGACTCTCTATAAAATAAAATAATTTACTTTTATATGTTATATAGAAACATGTTTAATAAACCAAAATTTCTCAGTAACATTCATGCCATAAAACTATATCAACTAACTATGAGGAGTAAAAATGTTAATAAACTAATTCAACTTTCGGAGTAACAATGTAAGTGTTTACGATAACCATGTATTGAATCTACAAAACATTTGTTTTCATTGCCGGACAATTTAAAATGATACAAAAAAAAGTTAAGTATACTTAATACAAATTTCTGAAATTTTATCGAAACACATCCCACTTAAAAACAATTATTTATTTATTTATTTATTTATTAACGGGCCTTGTCCACTTTTAGTACAAATTTTTCAAAATTTTACCTATAAATAGACAAGTAAACTCAAATTACCTATTCCAAATAAACTTAGCATAAAGTACCTATGTAATTACATCAAACCAACAGAAATAAAATAAATGTCACTGTTCAACACACCATAAACTAAACGATTAACTAACTAAATTAAATTAAATTAAATAACCCTTATAACAATCATAATTAAAGAAAAACAAAAGTCTTATTAATAACAATTATTGTCAAATCACCTTAAATTTGATTTAAATGACTCACAAAGCTATTAAAGCTGGCATTAAAGAAATCAATGTTGTCGGAATAAGAATTAGCCATTTTTGCCACACGTGGCATGAATGAGTTAGAACCGACATTAGTTCGCCTAAAGGGCTGCTCAAATATGTTTGATTCTAGTATTTCGAGATGGAACGGAGAGAACCACTGTTGAGATTAGAATGGGACAGTCGACCATATTGTTGATAAGCTTAAAGAATACTTTAAGATCTGCCTGATCCCTTGTAACCTTCAAAGTTGGAAGCGCAAATCTCTCTTGAATCATTTTAAAATCATAGCTATAATCATATCGGGAAGGAATATTTGATTTATAAGCCATATACCTGAGAAAATTTCTTTGGACTTGCTCGATCCTATGAATATGGCATGCATAATGAGGGTTCCATACTGTTGAACAGTATTCTAACAAAGGCCTTACAAGGCTGCAATACAACAAACTAATGGCAGAAATACTTGTGAAGTCCGATGTAGTTCTTTTGATGAAGCCTAGCATACTTAGTGCTCTGGAAACAATGGTATCAATATGGTTGACAAATGACAATGGGGAGTCCATTGTAACTCCCAGGTCACGAATAGTTGAAACTTGAGATAAAAATTCGCCTTTTATGCTATAGTTGAACTGAGTTTTGGTGCGTTTTTTGGTAAAGCATATGAACTTACACTTTGAAATGTTTAAATCCATCGCATTAAGGTCACACCATTCAGCAAATCTGTCAAGATCGGATTGTAGCTTCAGACAGTCATCCAATGATGAAATGGAAGTATAGCACTTTAAGTCATCAGCGAAACATAAAAATTTGGAAAATTTGAAACATTGCACTATATCGTTCACAAATAATATAAACAATAGGGGTCCCTGAGGAACCCCAGAGGGCTTAGGAAAATTTTAAGAGATGAAATTATTTAATTTGACAGCCTGGTATCTGTCTGTGAGGTAGCTTGCCAGCCACTCCAACAAGGTCCCCTGAAGACCAGCCACCCTCAATCTTCCAATTAAAACCTCATGACTGACCCTGTCGAACGCCTTGGAGAAGTCAGTATAGATCGCGTGAATCTCATCACCCTAGATGCCCGACAGGTATTCAGCAAAGGTAATCAAATTCAATTCAGTCGATCTTTTGCTAAGAAAACCAAACTGTTCGTCTATGATGGTTGAACCCAATGTGAATCTTAAATAATCAGCAACTATTTTTTGAAAAAGTTTGGGAATGCAACTAAGGCTACATATGGGTCTGTAGTTGCAGATATCTGCTTTATTTCCAGTTTTAAAAATGGGTCTAAGGTCACTTAATTTCCAGAAGTCCGGAAATATACCTGAAGAAAGTGATTTATTAAAAATGATGAAAAGTGGACGAGAAAGAACAAAACTGCAAGCTTTTAGTACCAAGGGTGGAATACCATCAGGCCCAGGGCCCTTATTGACGTCGATCTTAGTAATTTCCTCAAAAATAGTGGATATGGGAATTGTATAGTCAGATAAACAAATGTGATTAAATGAGGAGATATTTTGTTGATTAACATTTTTCCTAGTATAAACCGATTGGAAATATTCGGCGAAAAGATCAGGCAGATCAGGTCCTAGTTGACAGTGATTATCTTTAAAAAACATGAAGGGTGGAAGCTCGGTTTCACTTCTCTTATTTTTAACGAAATTCCAAAACTGTTTAATATTTCGATTTTCAGTTATACTAGATTCAGATTTCTCTACATATTGTAGATAACAGGTTCTAGTTAAGTTTATACATTGAGATCTAAGCCTACTGTAGTTTAAATAATTAATTCTATCTCCTGAATTTTTAAACAATTTGTGAACCTTCTTTTTTTGTATTATCAGCTGCCTTAACTCTGGTAAAAACCAGGAAGGAATTTTATGTTTGGACACTTTTTTGTGGCACGAGTGCCTGAATAAAGAAATACAATATATCATAAAAAATATTTACCATATCATTTGCTGAATGAGATAGTAATATCTCATCCCAGTTTACTTGATTCAAACAATCATTCAACAGGGTTAAGTCAGCTGATTTGAAATCATAATAGAAGTTGTCACCGTGAGGACCACTAGAGTTGGTATGATCATTAGCACCGCCCTGAATCTGAAAAGTCAGTGGTGGATGATAGTCATCTGCTGGAACCAATGCTTCATCACATAGGGATATTAATTAGTCTCATTGGTGGTTAGATCTAATGTATTGCCATTATGATTAGAGATGTTGTTCACCTGGTATAAATTGTGAAATTCACATGAGTCAGATATCAATGTGACAACCTCTCTAAGCTGATTGCGTCCGTCATCAACAGCGACCATTGGAACCGAGCAATACTCTTCAGCAGACCAAGTACAGTAAGGCATATTAAAGTCCCCACAAATCCATATGGGCACTCTGTGCACCTGCATAATCAAATCTACTGTTGAACAAAAACTCTGATATTTGTTTGTCAGGGATCGAGGTGGCAAATAAGCAGCAGCCACAATGAATGAATCGGAGCCAGAACCAATCAAAACAAATAGCTGTTCAACATCATTGGGAGAGTGCAACATGGAGCTTTTTAATTGTTTTGATAAAGCTATAAGGACACCTCCTCCTCTAAGGGCACTACTTGAGTTTTGGTTCCTGTCACATCGGTAAATGTTGTAGTCAAAGTCAAATAAACCCATCTCACTGTCATTGACATCACAGGTTAGCCAGGTTTCTGTCAGAATAATTAAAGAATAACAATTGGCGGCAAAATTGGTTTGTAGAGTTTTTAGTTCGAACATTGTGGTAAAAGGCATCAAGATACTGCTTCGTGTGCTTTGATTTGTTTTTGCATAGAGAAGGCCCTACTTTATGTTTTCCCAATACAATGCTTGGAATACGATTTTGACATCTCATAACAACATTCTCTCCATTACCTTTACGTGTTCGAGATTCAATTTGTAACACTTTATTCCTTTCTCTCTCCTTAGCGGTTAGGTGAAGTTTACAAAGATTTTTTCATCCTTGAGTTTGTGACCACACTTAATTAACTTTTGAACTTCCGCTGGTGATTCTAAGGTCAATCTTAAAGTCCTGAAATTGTTTTTGTTTGGCTTACCCATTCTCAGGGTTTGAATTACACGAGGAGAGTCTGCATCTGACAAGATGGAAATAATTTTTTTGACTTGAACAGAGTTCGGGTCGGAATCGTTTCCTTCTGGAACATTAAACAACATTATTGGCACGATTTTGGCGCTCCTGTAGCTCCACAAAAATATCAGCTTCATTGTAGTTTGATACTGGAATGTTGGAGGAAACAGGGTTGTTGGGTGGAGACTGCATCAAAGGGGTCTTTTTAAGATTATCAACCTCCTGTCGTAGTTCTTCAACAGCCTTTATGAATGATGGTACAACTTTCAGCCCATTTTGACAGTCTGGGCAAAAAAATCTTAACTGCTGAGCACCCTTAAGTTGGACCCTAATCTCTGATGCATTGAGTCCTGATCATACTTTTTTATGAAACAATCTAGAGCAACTGTCGCAAGGAACCTGCTCTGCAGCTGTCATAACTAATTTACATACACCACATAAATCAGCCATTTTTAGGTTAGAGTTGATTTATATAATTTTCACAGTGAATTCTTATTTAATCAGTACACTAACAATTGCACAGCTTAAAGGTCTCCCAAACAACAATTCCATTCCATAATATGATAAAAAGATTTAATATTTAAAAAGTAATTTGGTTTTCAAATCAACAAAAATAAACAAACATGTGTCTATT
>JAEQML010060293.1:0-27358 GCA_016904865.1 Pissodes strobi | reverse complement strand
ATAATAAACCATGACAGATAATTTAAGTATATAAAGTTAATATTCATAGCATTATCATTATTGGGACCCTTAATAACCATCCAAAGTAAATTCCACTTTCTATTGTTGCTAATAAAATTTGAAATATGAACAAAACGTTTTTACCTCGGTTTTTTCGATCTACATACCAATGCCCGCAACAAGAAATATTAAAAATAGAGACCCTACGCAACTATCAGTACGTTAATTTAAAATATTTTTCTTTTGAGTTTTAATATCACAATAGTAAATTTTTCCAGAATTGGTCCACACATTATTATTCCCAATATTTTTTTTAGCCTCACATAATTGCTGGTATCGACGTTTAGTTAGGTCTTCAAAAATCGTAACTGGTTTATTTTTTAAGAGTTTCTTGGCTTGAAAAACTTCATTGCGCTTAAAGTTACTTACAAAATTGACTAAAATTGGCTGCATTTTTGTTTGATCGCTAATCGGTAACTGAAAAACATAATCCAAATCATTCTGAGAGCAATTAATTCTAAGGTTAGTTTGGATAAAACGCGAAACACCTTCAGAAACATCTTCACCATCAGGCAGCTCTAAACCACAGATACGTAGTGAGTTCCTCTTCAGGCTTTGTTCCAATCCGTCGACTCGTTCAGTAAGGCTGTCAATGGCCTTTTTGTTAGTAGTGACCGCCTCGCTGATATTTATTAGGGACGCACACATCTCCTCAAGCCTGGCATTCATAGAATCCAATTTGGCATTAATTTTGGATTCTAATTGGTTGGCAAAGTTACTGCAGACTTTCTATATAAGCTTCTCCAAACCATCATCATCCAGTCGTTGGCTACTACTATTACTACGAGTTTTCGATCCGCCAGTCATATTGCGTAAAGTGTCTAATACTTGAGTAGTTTGATAAACGGGACTTACTGTATTGATTAAACTTAAAGTGCAGTATAAAACAATTAAACAGATATGTGTGCAAGGAAACTCACTCAGCAAGTATGCCTTTATGCAGTTGCAGTGTAATGTATAAGGATCCACCAGTCAAAGGCACAGATATACCGTCAAAATTGCAAAAATATGCGGAGCACGAGGATGGCAGACTACTCACAGGCACACACATATCCCCTGTAAAAATTTCCCAATCCTGGTTTAAGTTGTATAGAAAAGTTTTTTCTACGAGCGTGCGCAAAGTAGCTACTTTGCGCACGCTACTCAGTGCGCAAAGTAGTACTTTCCCGCACGCTATGCGGGAAAGTGTGCGGGAAAGTAAAATTCTCTAAAATCACCAGAGACAAGAAAATGTTCATATATTTTTAGAAACTTTACACTTTTGGGCTTTTTATGCAATATAATAAACCGTTTTAAGTCATAATTATACTCTTTTCCTTAAAAGTTTCCGTAATTCGCGATATTGTAACTTACACCAAAAGCCATATATTTTGAAATCCTCGGTATAGCAGTAAAAAATTATGTCAAGCAACAATACTTATAATTGTCAGCTTGACAGATTTTAAACAAATCTAGGTGTAAAACGAAGTATCCCAAAAAACATAATCCTCAGCTTCGCTAGAAAGCCTTAAGAAAATGGATAGTTCTAATGACCCCAAGATTTACCAGAATGTATCCTGGCACGTGGAAGAAAAATGTGATTGATCGAATTATTTATGCAACATAAGAAAACCGTTTTAACTCTTATTTATTCCCTTTTCTCTCAAAGCTTCCGTAATTCGCGATATTACAACTTAAACCAAAAACCATATCTTTTTAAGTCATGTCAGGTCAACAATAATAGTCATGTAAAGCAACAGTAGGTATAAATGACACATACTTTTTCTTTTATTTAAATACGGGTCATTATTATTCTGTGCTTGTTTGGAGGAACAGATAACTATTTCCTTTTGGAAAGAGACGGCAAGGAACTTGTTCTAGGATGGCCATTCTATATTGTTCCTAACGCTTGCGCAAAGTGCAAGTATAGGGGCATTATCATGTTTTCCTAATCGGTGACTTTCGATGATGGCTGCAGCGGGTAGTTGAACTTCAAGAGAGTTAAGAATTTGCGATACTATTTTTGTGGTATTCGTTTCTTGTTGACGGGGAACTCCATTTATAATAATGTTATTTTCCTTATCCTTCTTTTCTTGTAGATTCACTTTAGCCTCCAAGGACTCAATCTTTTGTTTTAAAGCAACGTTCTCTTTCTTTACTATTTTTATTTCCTCAGTCAGATTCTTTATCAATTGTCGTTGTTCATCAAAGCTATCAGACAAGTACTGCATGGACTTTTTTATATCTGCAATTTCCTGCTTTAATCCCTTTTTAAATGGGTCCAAATTTTCACTAAGAAGCTCCTCCATTAAACCTTTAAGCTTCTTTTCATCCATATCGGTGATTTTATTAAGCTGTTCCTTAGCTGCTGTAGATTGGCAACAGATAACTATTTCCTTTTTGTTGTCTAGTCTCCTTGCTACCTTAGCTTGTTTAGCACAGATTGGGTGGTAAGCCGAGTTACAATTTTCACAATGCCAAGAATCTACAACAGTTTTCTTACAATGCCTGCACACCTTATCATTCATCGTCGCTCATGGTTCTCCCCTCCCCAGGAACACTATACAGGTGCCAGTTATATAATTGTACTATTATTATCATCATATCATTTATGTACACAACCAATGTTGAAAATGTTTATTTACCGGATCTGCATACCACAAACAAAGAAAAAAAACAGCAACAACAAGCTCGGTGTAGAATGGGATTCTCGAATAACAATAGAAGAAATATTTGTTTTTATCAAGAACTGATGCGTATTGTATTTATTGTTGTTGCATCTTCAAACTGCTCTTCCTCCAAAGCAAGCACACCTTTTGGCAAAAGAACAAAGCCAAAAGAACACCAAAACTGTAAGCTTTAATTTGATATTAACCTCAACCAATAAAAGTAACTTTGGCAGTGTAGAAACACAAATTATTCAGAGCAAACAATAAGTCAACCGTTTAAAGTCGTGTCGGATATACGATATATACGATAATTTCTAAGATACTTTCTTGTACAGTTTTTTGCATAGATTCTCGTCAAGTAGTCGGCTTTTCTATACAAAAATTATTTCTCGAGAAAAAAAATATTTTTTTGCTACTACAAATCGATGTTCTTACATTTTCCCTCAAAAATCAATGTTTCCGACAAGTTCGAACCAGAGATGCATTTAGAGAGTCTTTCTGCTAGAAATTCCCCATTAAACTGACGCAACGCCTCGGGTTTTCCTCTTATTTCTCGCTCCGCTGACTTGATTTGCCTGAAGTTTATTCGAGCCGACTTTACCTAATTGAGCCTAACCATTGATGTCTCGTTTTCGTTCACTAATAAGGAAAAAGTGTGCTGAACGCGCTAAAATAAGTTTTCACTTCAATAAGGATTCTCTTTTTTTCTAATTACATAGAATTAGTAAAAAGCCAAAAAATTATACATCACTCAAATGGCCTTCATCAAGCAAGTGATCAGTACATATACGATACGCTCTTCCCCTATATCAAAGAACAAATGTGATCGTTTCCACCAAAATTTTGTTTCTGTGGTTGCCCACATGTTTCGGAACACTGTATCCCTAACCTTAAGAACTTACCTTCGTTTCTTTCTATTTTCCTTATTTGACTTGGATACAGGAGATATCGCCTGCAACATTGAAAGAGACGGCAAGGAACTTGTTCTAGGATGGCCATTCTATAAACAGAAAAAAATATAATATAGTCATGAATCCCTTACTTTGGCTTATTTGCGAGTATACAATTATAAAATCTAAAAGCTACGCTAAAAGAAACTGAAATAATTACCTTCTTATTGCTTTGATAGGTTTTTAGATTCGCACCATTATTAAACTTCTTAGATGATGGAGAAGTTGGCAGTGTTCGCATCGTCAGCTTGTTTAGGTTGGCAATCTGAAGAGAAACAGATAAAAATCAGAGATGAAACATCATTGTTTGCACTTTTGACAAGTTCATTGAAAATTTCTTTCACCTGTTTGTGTAAGGTCAAGTTCAGTGAGATCATTGCAGAGCGCAAGTCCATCCCAAAACTTTGGAACGTTATTATAATAGCCAATCGTAGTATTATAGTCTCAGCTGTTGAACGCACTTATTTAGACCTAAATTGGAATGCGATGCGCTGTGTTATTTATTTATGTTTTTCAACGGGCTATTGCCCAATATAAAGGACATTTACAAAGAATTTAAAAGTTAATCCTAAATCCTAAACGTAACTTTTTCTTAAATTACTCAGATAGTTTTGTTCTTTAAAGAACATAGAAATAAATTATAGAACATCTCTGTGCATACGACGAATCTGAAGGGATGTAATCTGAAGAGAATTCTCCAATTCTGAGTAAATAACGTTTTCAACTCTATGCTGTCCCTTAAATGCTGTGTACCTCAAAAACGTAAGCGGCACTCTTTCAATGGCCAGTACGTGGAAATTATAAGAGGGAGACCAAACACAAGAACAATAATACAAATGTAGTCGCACTAGGGAACAGAATAGTAGTTTGAGGGAATGAACATTTAGGAAATCTTTAGTGCAACGCTTGATAAAGCTCAAAATTTGTAGTGATTTAGAGACCACTGATGATAAGTGATGTGTGTAAGATAAGTGACCGTCAAGCAACACTCCCAGATTTTTTACTTGAGAGGCCAGCAATAGTGGTGAGCCGTTTATCATCCATCAGATGAGACTTCTTCCGCGGCTGAAGATCATCAACTGGCATTTGTCAATATTCAGTTTCATTCCGTTGAGATCGCACCACTGAGACAAGCGATCCAAGTCAGATTGAAGTTTGTGGCAATTATTCTGGTTCTGGATTTTCATGTAGAATTTTAGAACTTCAGCAAACAGTAAGAAAAGTGCGAACATAAAACATGATGCAATATCATTTACATACATATTGAAGAGTAGAGGTTCCAGATGTGAACCTTGTGGAACACCAGATGGTACCTTAATCTCAGTGGACTGAAAACTCTGGATGCGTACAACCATTCTAGAAGCTCTCCCTGAATTCTCTCATCTCTCAATTTTGTTTTATAAGAATTTTATGGTTTACTCTATCGAAGGCTTATACAGCATGTACATGGGACCCTTCTTCCAATGATTCCCAGAGAAAATCTGTAAATGTAAGCAAGTTTAATTCAGTAGAGCGGTGGGGAAGAAATCCAAATTGTTGGCCGATGAAGCAGCAATCTTTTAAACCAGCAGACAAGTAGTCACAGACTAAACTTTCAAATACTTTGGGAATACAACTCAAGATGCTGATAGGCCTGTAATTCTCGACCAGAGAATTATCACCTGATCTTAGTATGGGAGTTATGAAACTTGATTTCCAATAGGATGGAAAAGTTCCAGTTTTAAGGGACAGATTAAAAATAGTATGAAGCGGTTTAGAAAGTATGAAGCTACAATGTTTAATAAGGTATGGTGAGAGACCATCCGGACCAGATCCTTTGCTCATAGCCAAAGTTGATAGCTTTTCATAAATTGAAGGAAAGATTTGTGTCCCCAAAAGGTAACGAGTCTTCCAGGACACAGTCTCTGTCGCTATACATTCTTGAGAAGTATTCTGCAAACAAATTGACAATATCCTCTCCAACAGAACAACTTACATCACCGAAGTGCATAACCGACGGTATATAGCTTATATAGATAGATAGATAGTTTATTTAATCCTTTCAAGAACACAATAATGTTATAGGACACGTCAAAAATTTTACATAGGTAAAACACATTATACAAAAAAAAAATTAAAACAGATATACATGATAAAAAACATACATTGACAACTTAAAAGTTTATACAAGTACATACACATTGCTACCATCTACAAGAAATCGTATTGATAACATTCATCTAATATATAAGGACATAATACAATTCATTTATCTTTTATGCTTTTACTAAATAATTTAACCGAAGTTAGATCTTTAAGATGAGGAGGAAGATGGTTGTATAATCGCAGTCCTGTAAAACTTATAGATTTAGTGCATAAATCTAAACGACGCCGGCGTAATGGTAAATGAAAATTATTATTTTGTCTTGTGTTATGATTATGAAGTGATTTATTTTTTGTAAATTTTTCTTTGTTTTTATAAACGTATATTAGTAATTGAAAAATATACAATCCTGTAACTGTTAAAATATTATATTTTATGAATAAGGGACGACAGGACATGGTAGGCTTTGCCTTCCCAATGCACCGGATTATTCTCTTTTGGGAGATTAGGAGATCATTTGCATGACAGGAACCACCCCACACAGTTATACCATATCGGATCCTAGACTGTACTTGTGCGTGGTAGAATGTCATTAGACCAGGCACACCCAAGACCCCTCTCAATGTCCTTATTTGAAAACATTTTGTGTTAAGTATTTTGGACAAGTTATTACAATGTCCCAGATAAACCCACACCAGATGCAAAAGATCGGTAAATTCCTCGCCAGCCAACTTTAACCTTGACGTGGCGTTTATATGCGGCCTGCACCAAATAATCTGGGTATGATTATAGAATTGTTCTTCAAAATTAAAATAGTTGATCTGCACCAATTAAATGAAATCGTGTTTTGCTGGTGGACTGGTTCAGGAAAAATTTAAATTTGCAATAGCCATTCACTTCCTTTTTTTCCCAACAGGCGGTCATGGAAATCTTGTGTTATTATGGCTGCACTGACTTTTTTTACAGAAATTCCCCTAATACGCTTTAATGTATGCCGATTTAAGATTATTTTAACATTGAAAAGGTTTCTGTTGTCCTAATATAGGGCCTCAAATCATGAAAAAGTGCAAGCTACATTTGCCACATGACGTCATACGCATGAGAGATCGTGTTAGTTCGTTTATTTAAACTTAAATTTGATCATGAGGTATCGGAATCGGTTCAAATGACTAAAATAAATTGGAACTAACTAATACTAACCGAAAGTTGATTGAACGACTAACCAAAACTAGCCAAATGTAACCAAATGCACCAAAACGGGCTAAAACGTATTGGAACAGGTTACAAACATTCAAATAAGTAAAAACTAACTAAAACGAGCCAAATTTTAAGGACTATCCAAAACTAACCCAAAACATTCAATTTGATTATAACATATCGGAAGCGATTCAAAGAACTAAACTAAATTGGAACTAGCTAAAAGTAACCGAAAGTTGATTGAATAACTATCCAAAAGCAAATAAAACCATCAAAACGGGCTAAAATGTATCGGAACAGTTTCAAAATAGTAAAGCAAGTTGAAACTAACCTAAATTAACCAAATAGTGGCGACTAACCTAAACTAACCAAAAACATTAAAATTCGTTATAACGTATCGGAACTGGTTCAAAGGACTAAAATAAATTAAAACTAACTGAAATCAACCGAAAATTGATTGAACGATTAACCAAAACTAACCAAAAGTATCTAAGAGCACCAAAAAGGGCTGAAACGTACAGGCACAGATTAAAAATATTAAAGTAAGTTAAAATTAACTGAAGTTTGGCGACTAACTTAAATTGACCAAAAACATTTAAACTGGTTATAACGTATCGGAACCGGTTCAAATGACTAAAATAAATTGGAGCTAATTGAAAGTAACCGAAAATTGATTGAAGGACTAACCAAAACTAACCAAAAACAGTAAAATTGGTAATAACGTATAGGAGCCGGTTCAGATGACTAAAAAAACTAACTGAAATTAACCGAAAGTTGGTTGACCGACTAACCAAAAGTAATCAAAAGCACCAAAAAGGGCTAAAACATATCAAAACAGATTAAAAACATTGAACTAAGTTGAAATTAACTTAAATTAGCCGAATTTTGGTGAGTAACTAAAATTAACCAAAAACATTTAAATTGGTTATAACGTATCGGAACCGCTTTTTGGTTACTTGTGATTAGTTTTGGTTGGTCACTCAATCAGCGTTCGATTAGCGTTAGTTACTTTTAATTTATATTAGTCATTTGAGACGATTCCGATACGTTATAACCAATTTTAATGTTTTTGGTTAATTTTAGTTGGTCGCCAAAATTCGGGTAATTTAAGATCGCTTCAACTTACCTTAATATTTTGAATCTGTTCTAATCTGTTTTAGCTCTTTTTAGTGCTTTTCGCTACTTTTGGTGAGTCATTCAATAAACTTTCGTTTTATTTCAGTTAGTTTTACTTTATTTTAGTCATTTGAACCAGTTCCGATACGTTATACCCAATTTTAGTGTTTCTGGTTAGTCACAAAAATTCGGTTAAATCTAATCGAAATTAACCGTATTTTGGTAACTAACCAGAAACACTAAAATTGGGTTTCTATTAGATTTAACTTACTTCCATATTTTTAATCTATTTCGATACATTTTAGCCGGTTTTGGTGCTTTATTTTCAGCCAGTTTATTTTAGTCAATTGAACAGGTTCAGATACGTTATAACCAATTTAAATGATTTTGGTTAATTTTAGTCAGTCGTCAAAATTCGGTTAATTTGGGTTAGTTACTTATTTTAAGACCTTTAATCAGTTCCGATACGCTTCGCCCTTTTTGGTATGGTTACTTTTGATTAGTCATTCAATCAGGTTTTGGTTAGTTTTAGTTAGTTTTAATATATTTCAGTCATTTGAACCGGATCCGATACTTTATAACAAATTTTAATGTGTTGGTTAATTTTAGTTATTCGCATTGGGGTTAGTTACTTATTTTATTACCTTTAATAAGTTCCGATACGTTTTGGCCCTTATTAGTGTTTATGATTACTTTCGATTAGTTTTGGTTAGTCGTTCAATGAGCTTTCGGTTAGTGTTAGTTAGTTTTAAATTATTTCAGTCATTTGAACCAGATACGATACGTTATAACCAATTTTAAAGTTTTGGTTAATTCTAGTTAGTCGCCAAAATTCGGATAATTAAAGTTAGTTTCAACTTACCTTAACATTTTCAATATGTTCCGATATGTTTAAGCCCTTTCTGGTGCTTTTGGTTAGTCTTGGTTAGTCGTTCAATCAACTGTCAGATAATTTCAAGTAGTTTTAATTTATTTTAATCATTTTAACCAGTTCCGATACGTTATAAAGAATTTTAGTGTTTTTGGTTATTTTTGGTTAGTCGTTCACTCAACTTTATGAAAAATTCAGTTAGTTCCAATTTATTTTAGTCATTTGAACCGGTTCTGAGGTGTTAGACTGGTTAGTTTTGGTTAGTCACCAAAATTCGGTTAATTTGGGTTAGTTTTAACTTACTTCAATATTTTAAATTAGTCATTTGAACCGGTTCTGGTACGTTATAAGCAATTTTAATGTGTTTGGTTAGTTTTGGTTAGTCGCCAAAATTCGGTTAATGTGGGTTAGTTTTAACTTACCTTAACATTTGTAATCGGTTCTGATAAGTTTTGGCACGTTTTGGTGTTTTTAGTTACCTTTGGTTAGTTTTGGTTAGTCATTCAATCAACTATCGGATACTTTCAGTTAATTCCATATTATTTTAGTCACTTGAACCGGTTCCGATACATTATAATCAAATTTAATGTTTGTGCTTTGTTTTCGTTAGTCGCCAAAATTCTGTTCGTTTTGGTTAATTTTAACATACTTTAATTTTTGTAACCTGTTCCGATAGGTTTTAGACCGTTTTGACGCTTATGGTTAGTTTTGGTTAGTGGACCAATCAACTTTCGGATAGTTTCAGTTAGTTCGAATTTATTTTACTTATTTGAACCAGTTCCGATACCTTATAATCAAATCTAATGCTTTCGTTTAGTTTTGGTTAGTCGCCAAAATTCGGTTCGTTTTAATTAGTTTTAATTTACTTTAATTTTTGTAATCTATTCCGGTACGTTTTAGCCCGTTTTGGTGCATTTGGTTAGTCGTTCAATAAGCTTTCGGTTAGTTTGGGTTAGTTCCAATTTATTGTAGTCATTTGAACCGATTCCGATACGTTATAATCACATTAAGGTTTAAATAAACAAACACGATCTCTCACGCGTATGACGTCATGAACGTGGCAAATGTAGCATGCACTTTTTCACGATTGCCCTATACTAGAAAAATAGAAACATTTTCAATGTTAAAATGCATTTTTAGATTGTCAGACATGCAGAATTGATTGGTTAAAAAAAAAATTTCCCATGGCCAATATTCTGGCGGACTCTGTATAACATTAGTTGGACTTAAAAAAGATTTAACTATAACATTGTATCTGCCAGTTTTCAGATTTAATTGAATTTCGTGCGTACCTATTCGATTTTAGAATATGCAATAATTTTGGAAATAAGCGTGCGGGAGTGTGCATTAAACAACATTTATACATGCCTTTCAGGATCGCGGGGTAATTTAAATAATTATTTTTCGCCACCGCTTCTAGTAGAACAATTCAAATAAAGGCACTTATAACCAGGCATTTTTAACAAAAATAATATAAAGATTAATTATTTTTCGTAACGCTCTCGTACTAAACCACAAGACTCGCGTGGCTCGCGTTTAAAATCACACTAGAGCTTGCCCTGACTATTTCTTGGGATGGCTGGCCATCCCAAGGAGGCGGAGCTTTAAATGAATTCTTATTTCATGCGTTAGGCGGGAGGTTTCGCATCTGGTGTGGGTTTATCTGGGACAATGTTCTCTGAATGCAAGGGTACTATCTATAAGTACCCCTAAGAATTTAGTAGCTTCAGTTTTTATAATAGTGGAATTACTAATCGTAATGTCTCTAGAGAGTATTTGCGTGTTTTGGTGACAGTGAAACTGAATATAGGTTGTTTTGGAGGAATTACACAGTAAAGAATTTTGCGCGAGCCATTCCGACATGTTATTTAGAGTAACATTAATTTCGTTTGTATGAACTTTATCTGGAAATAAGGCCGTACCATCATCCGCAAACATGGTAAATGTTTCATTTTTTTATTAAGAGTGGTAATTCGTTAATATAAATGATAAACATAAGTGACCCCAGGACTGAGCCCTGAGGCACACCAATGTCCATAGTTGTTAGATCTGATAATACTTTTTCTTGCCTTCCATTGTCACTATACACAATTTTCACTGCTTGTTGTCTATTTTTTAAGTATGATGCAAACCAGGTATGAGGAGTACCCCTAATTCCGTTTTTATAAAGTTTATCAAGCAGGATATCATGCTGTACGCAATCGAAAGCACGACTAAGGTCACAGAAGACCCCAGTCGGGCTTCCGCCTGCATTCAGCTCGTCTAGAATACTCTCAGAGAAGCTACTTATTGCTGTTATTGTAGACCTACCTTTTTTAAATCCATGTTGGTCCCTGCTAAGTCCCTATCTCCAGCAAGCCCGAAACCCGACACAACATGGCATATTCGAAAATTTTTGATATTGCAGAGTTCATTGTGACTGGTCTATAGTTTTCCATTTTTTCGGAGTCACCCATTTTTAGTATTGTGCATACGTTTGCTATTTTTAATCGAGAAGGGCATATTCCTTCTTTAAAAGAAGTGTTTATGATATGGGTTAATGGAGTAGTTACAAATTCTGCAATGTTTTTTTATTATTGTATTTGAAATGTTATCTGGTCCACAGGAGCTGTCATTTTTTAAGCAATGATTTATAATTAATTTGACATCACTTTCCGTTACAAAGCTTTTGCACGATGTCTTTTGTAAATATTTTAAGCCCGAACCATACGGAGGGATTTTATTTATAGTTTCATGTGGAATTTCTTTAAAAAATTTATTGAATTCATTAGCAATTATACTAGGATTTGCAAGAAGATTGTCATCTTTATTTAGAGATATATTGTTTCGGGGTGTATGTTTCCCAGTAAGCTCTTTTATCACGTCCCATGTAGCTTTATTAGTATTTGAAGAACTATTTATTTTTTTGGAATAAAAATCACTTTTTGTTGTTTTTATAAGTAGTTGGTGTGATTTCTATGCTTTTTTTATAGTCTACATTTAAATTCGGACTTCTTTTATATACATAATGAATATTTTTTAAATTTTGTGAAGAATTTATATCTTCAGAATTCACCCACTCTTTACCAGTTTTTTCTTTTATTTTTGTAAGTTCAATTTCTTCAAGTTCAGCTTCTTTCCTTTTTGCGATTAATAAACTTCCAAAAATTTTTAACATTGTTTCATTCTTTATAACCTTTTCGTACACTGGTAATATAGATATGAAGGGCTGTAATTTTAAAGAATGCATGACCAATCTGGGTCTGACAGTGGTAACGCAATACCTATTGAATTGATCTGGGGCGAAAGCAGAACGAAGTCTCTCTTGTTATTGAGTGGGTATTGGGTCTAGTTCGAGTTCTGTGGGTCTAAGATTAGATTATAGCCAATAACCACTCAATAAGAGTTGTTGTTGTTATAGCCCACATAAACTTTGGGGATATTTTTGCTTGTTTCAATTCCTTGCGATAATGTCCTCGATGTTTATATTTCTTTATGAATTATGTAGTCTACTAATATACACCCGATCTCTCATGCCTTTCCATTACACGCTTTTTTTTTAGAAATGAATTTTAATCAAATGCGCAAGTCATTTCATAGCATTTCATTCATTTTATATAAAAAATTACTTTTAGTATTGATTTGTGTGATATATGAAATGACAGATGTTTTCGATTATATACAAAATACAATACAATACAAAATGCTTAATAACAACGAAGCAACACATCGAATTTATCGCTCCTAATTAGAGTTCAGTTTCTAACGGTTATAGTTTTCGGAAAATCGTGATTTTTTGCACATTGAAGGAATTAATAATGGTCCACATAATTACCTAATTAGTGAGACCCCAAGTGCTGCGTATTATTATAAGACCGATATAAACAGTGCAACAAAGGAATCGCATTCCTAAACACCAGCCGTGAACAAATAAAGTACGTTTTTCTCGGTCGATGCCGGGCGAAATATGTAAATAATAACCAAATAAATATAAACACATAAGTATGGCGAACAATGACCTTAGTGATAACAAGTGTGTGAAATGTAACAAAACTGCTGAAGATTATTTTAAATGTGATTCCTGTTTGAATGGAATTCACAAAGAATGCGCAAACCTAACTTCGTCCAAAGTGAGGTGCATGCCTCTTCAAAAAATGGTCTTGTTATTGATCTGTGAGGAGTGTAGGATGTTTATTACCAGAATGCCTCATATGGCAAAGCTAATGGAAGAAATGAAGAGATATAGATGCAATAAAGAATGAGATGAAAACATCTTTGTCGTTGAAGCCTTACGCAACTGTACTTCAGAATAGCCCAGAACCAGAAAACAAAGGAAAATTTAAATCAAACCTACCTACGATCGTTATTAAACCTAAATTAACACAAAACATGCAGAAGAGTAGGAGGGATATCCAGAATTCAAACAGTTCAGCAAAGTTGAATCTTGGGATAAAAAAACCTGAGAGAAACTAAACAAGGAAACATAGTGATAACATGTGACACAGAACAAGACATGAAACTAATTAAGGAAGAAGCCGAAAGAAAACTAAAGGAGAACTACAAAATTGCGGTTTATTCAGGAGATGAATCAAATGAGAATTTGGAAGAAAAAATTAGCAAGCAGAACAAATGGATTAATACAGCAGACCACCTAAAAGTAACTTACATTAGACGAATAAAGAATAAACCGAACTCTACAATTTATGCCGAATGTTCGGGGAGCCTTTTTAACAGGATGCTAACCTATGGAAAAGTTTACTTAGACTGGGAACGCCTACCAGTATATGAGGACCTGACAGTATCTCGCTGTTTTCGGGTTTTCGTCACAAAAGCTCCAACTCTACCAAGACGGAGGTTTGCGGAAATTGTGCAGGAAATCACAGTACCCTTGGATGTGAAAGACAAATAAAAAAGTGTGTAAACTGCAAAATAGCTAATGGTAACTATAATCTACAGTTAAGCACGGATCACTCGGCCCTTGACCCAGAATGTCCATCGTTAAAATACCATCTAAGACTTTTACAAAACGAAACTGACTACAACTCATAAATAAATGGTATTCAACGTTCAGGATGACATATTGGAATAAATAAGTGAAGAAAATAATCTTCAAGGTAAAATGGTGGACCAGAGGGGTTTGGAGCTCATTAAAAATAGTAAAAGATGCTTTTTTATTCTAATACATTTTAACATTAGAAGTCCAAACAAAAATATTGATAGTTTACTTACTTTTATAGAAATATATAAATTACATTATATTGATATCATTGGGCTCACTGAAACCTTTCAAATTGACTCGATAAAAAACTGTAACATACCTGATTATCAAATATTCTATAATGAAGCCAATTACAAACGGTACAATAATTATGGTTAAAAATCATATAAATGTTAGTTTTTCTTTCACTCAACTGCAAAATTCAAGGGCAACTCTTAGTCACATAAATTTTGAACAGGGCAACATAACTTTTGGCTTAACAGCAATATATAAACCACCACCTATCTCAAAAACAGATTTTATGACTGATATCTATACTTATTTTGAAACTTTGGCCTTTTCAAATATTGAAATGTTTGTGGGAGATGTAAATATTAACATATTAGAAAAAAATGATAATCACGTTGCAAATTATCTCCCTATAATGAACACACTTGGCTTTCAGTCATACATTAATTCAGTCACGAGATCTTTGTCCGAAACATGCCTGGACCATTTATTTATAAATACAAAATTAAAGTCTAATAATATTTGTTTCGACTCTTATGTTATTGAAGAAGACATAACAGACCATAGCCCCATTGTGCTTCTGGTAAGTGAGAAAAAAATATCTAAAGATAATCTAATATCGCCACTAGAAAGTAAAATTAAAACTAAGCTAAACATTCCTAAATTTAAACAACTTTTGCAAAATTTAGATTGGACGATTGTAGTGAAGGCTAATAACTCTGAAACGGCAACAAATATTTTTTTAGAAAATTATACGCAATTATTATCAGAAGTCATAGAAAAATATACCATTAAATATAAAAAATACAAAAAAATTAAAAGCTGGATTAGTAACGGCATTATTTCTTCAATTAAGACTAGAGATAAAATCAAGAAAAAACTTATAAAAACTTTAACCATCAATTAGAAAAAGAATATAAAGAGTATAGAAATACTCTAAACAAACTGATACGTAGGCAAAAAATTTATTATTACAAGACTCGAATTGAAAATAATAAGAATGATATGAAAAACCTCTATAATGTAATTAAAGATGCAACTTATGAAAACAATAAAAATAACAATACCTTTTTGAATATAAAAAATAAGGATGACCAAAGTTTTAATAATCCTTACGAAATAGGAAATTTTTGCAATGATTATTACATTAATGTGGGGGTAGAAATGGAAAAGGCCTCAGGAAAAATACAACTTAGGACCACCTCTGGCAAACTCTATTTTTTTAAACCCCATAACCAAAAGTAAGTTAATTAACCATATATCAACTTTAAAAAATGGCAGTTCTCCGGGCTATGATGGTATAAAGGCTAACATCATAAAACAGAATCATTTAGAAATTATTGACCTCCTTTTATACATATCTAACCTAATCTTTGAAACTAAAAATATACTTACCATGTGAATTTAAAACTTCAATTATAACACCCATTCACAAATCAGGCTCCAAAACTAACATAATTAATTATCGACCCATTAGCCTTATTAGTAACTTTGGAAAGCTTCTTGAAAAATGTATAAAGGTCAGATTAGTCAACTTTCTAAAATTAAATAAAATCTTATCTCCAAACCAGTTTGGATTTCTTGAGGGGTGCAGTACCATGGACGCCATGCACAAATTAGTGACAGAATTTGTCAATAATTTAAATTCAAATAAAAAATGTTTGGCTGTGTTTCTTGACTTGGCAAAAGCATTTGACACAGTACCTCACAACGGACTTCTTGAAGTGCTTGGGAATTGTGGAATGAGGGGAAGGGCTTTGTGCTTGCTTGAGAGATATTTGTCAGAACGAACTCAAAGGGTCAAAATAAATGATGTTTTAAGTGAAGGGCAAACTATAAAGATTGGAGTTCCACAGGGAACGGTTTTGGGACCAGTGCTTTTTATAACATATATAAATTCTCTATTAAAATTACAAGTTAATGGGATAACTATTTCTTATGCAGATGACACTACCCTTGTATTCTGGAAAGATACATGGGAAAGTGTTAAATGTAAAACTACTAACAGTATGATAAAAATAAGAAACTGGCTTCAAACTTTTAAATTAACGCTAAGCCTGAAAAAGACACACAAATAGCTTTTTCCCTTACTAGAACATTATTGTTGATGATCATTGTATTGAAGAGACTTCGTCTACAAAATACCTTGGAATTGTGATTGATAAGTTTCTTAAATGGCAACCCCATATTGACTATGTCTCTAACAGAGTTCGCAAACTTGTTCATAAGTTTTACTTATTGAGAGAATTCTTAAATAAAAAAACTCTTATTATAATTTATAAAGCCTTTGTAGAATCAATTATAAGATATGGGATTTTGGTGTGGGGTGGACTTTGTAATATCAGCCTCTATAAATTAAATATAATACAAAAATATATTCTTAAAATTATTTATAAAAAAAATCGATTATACCCTTCACATCTGCTTTTTAATGAAGAGATTTTGAGCATCAGATCAATCTACATGTTGACAATTTGCTCATATGTTCATATTCACCCCAACTTGAAACTTTTGATTAACCATACTTATGAAACAAGAACTAGAATCATTAGACATATTAAACTGCCAATAAGTAACAATAATCTTAATCTGAGATATGTGAATTATTTTGGCCCTAAACTGTACAATCTACTACCCGATGAAGGGTTTTTTGGCTAGTTTTGTTTGGATGGGGAATTGCGTTATTTCCGTTTTGTTTGTGTGTGTGAGAGTTTTTATAGGATTAAGATTGGTGAGTAAACTCAGATTGTTGTTTTTTTTTTGAATTTTGTGAATGTAAACAGAGTACTTACAAATATTTGTAATTACCTGTATAAGCAACACTGCACATATAGATGTTTACATCTAAGTGCAATATAAAAATGTTTGCGACTATTTTATATACATATAGGATTAGTGCTATCTATTTTTTTTTGTAAAATTTTTAAAAAATAAATGCATTTCTGGAGGAAGTTTCTTCTGGAAATAAATAATAATAATAAAATATTGCGGAAGAGAAAAGTGGCTTGCGTGCTCCATGCAATTCAAAACTCGACAATTTGCATGAGCTTTTTACTGTTATTTACATTTACTAACCATTTCCATTTTTACATTTGTTCGTCCTTGACAATGGGGGCAGATTTGTTCCTCGAAACGTCGACCGTTTTGCAGTTTTTTTTTTAGGTTTTTCAGCATCGTTAGGATGACTAAACTAGCACTTCTTCTGTTTACACCTTGGAGCCAGAGCCGAAGCGGCTCTATTTTCCAAAGAATTGTACATAGAAGTGGAGAAAAACGCAAACATTTGTAAGACACTCCATGCAAGCCTCAATAATTTATTCCCCATTCTGCAAATCTTGCTAATCGGCACGAGCATCTTGACATTTTCTGCACTCAGACACTGCTTTTTAGACATTTATCGCAACTAAACATCGTTTCTGTATCTCAGTTAGTAACGTTTATCTTCTTATTATATTATATTTATATTTTTCTCTTTGAATTTTTCTGTGTAGATTTTAAGTTGCATATATTCTAGTGTAGTTTAAGTTCACTTGGTAAATGGATCTGTTTTGTATTGTTTCTTACATGTTGGCAATACAGTTTGCACTTCTTTAGTACTTCGGCGAAATTCAGAGGAAAACAATGTCAGATAAGATTATATCGATTGTGGGGCTCTTTGCGCGTTTAATCTATGTAATATAGTTTTCATGGTCGTCTACACAGCACTCATCTCTATATCATATTCTACAGAACCCTAAATACTATGGAAAAGAGTGAACGGCATGGCCTCCATGGCCACTGGCTTTTTGATTGAAATTGGCTAGAGTAATTATCGAGAACTATACTCTCAATCTGAGTAATGTGACACGCATATTACGGATGGTTTTATTTATTTATTTATTTAAACAAACAATACACTACGGAACAATATAAAAGTTAAAACAGTAAAGAGAACAACTGCGCAACAATACAGTAGTCACAAAATAAAAAACGAACAAAATACAGAATGTAACCCTAAACTGAACCATATTTGATGAAACTTTGGTAAAGAAATATTAAAAATATCATCGGAATGGAGTCAGTCTATTGTAGTGCACATCATTCTGTCTACGAAGGCAGTGTGGTCATAATTGGTTCTATGTAAAGGTTCATAAAATAGATGCCGCTGCCTTGTACGTCTGACTGGGACAAGTAAAAGAAACAACTCCAACAATTGGTGGCAGTGAACCATGCTGTTCAGAAGTTTAAATGTGAAGAGAAGCAGTGCAGCAGTGGCAGTGCACCATTCCTTCTACATTCGAGACTCTTCATACCGCACAGCATTAGCCTTATGTGATAGGTGAGTCCAGAGCAGAGGAAACGATGTTTGTATAATAGATACTTTACATATCTATTTTGTACTTGCTCAAGTCATCAGCTTGCGGTTACATTACGCTCCTTATTTTGATATTTCTGCTAGAAGTAGTAGGTTAAGGAAAAATTTGCATAAAGATTGGTCTATCTGTTAAAATCCTCCACTGTTCAAGTGGGGGTCTTTTTTCAGTGTGATACTTTTTGTGGTATCATGTCGTCGGCGGTGTTGGCTGATTCCTCTTATAGTATTTAAAACTTTATTTAAGGTTCTGCGAAAACTCTCAGAACAGCCGATTAGAGCTGTCCGTAAGAGCTAATGTATCGTTTTCAAATGAACACAACTTTTGAAAAATAATAGTCACATCAAACAATATTAATAATAAAAATGTCTATATTAACGATGATTTTTCTTAAAATTCCGATGTTGTGAAAACACTACTCACCATTTTCCTTTGTAAAGGGTTACCGGTAGGCTGTGCAGGTATTACTTGCAGTGAAGATTTTGGCACTTGACCAGGTGATCTATTCGGCGGATGGCCGTTCTTATGTGAAATAATTAACTAAAAAATTAAGAAAATTTCTGAATTTGTGTAGTAGTAGTCAAGGTAATAATAGTCTTTAAAACTATTTAAAATTCCATTGAAATAGCATACCTTTTTGTGAGGAAAGCGTCGCATTCGCACACCTGCACGATTCCTTATTATTACACCAGGCTGCATTTAATGAAAATAATATTGTTTCATAGAAAAATACAATAAAATTGATCCTAATACAGTTTGTAAGATATAACGACAGGGGGACAGATTATTACGTTGTTAATTGAAAACCATTCATATATTTTGAAATGGACAGTGGCTCGTAATAAAATAGTATATTACATAACAAGTGATTAAAGTACTAGTTTTCGAACGAGGAGGTTGAAAATGTACTTTACATTATTTTTCCTAAAACCATCTATGAAAAAGCACTCTTGAGATTCTTAAGAAATGATTAATTCACACGTGTGTTGAAAAGTACTCGTCGAGTCATCTACATCATCTGTCAAGTCAAAATGTTAAACCAAATATGCTGTCAGATTGACAGCATCGGCCATCTATCCAAATAGAGTATTGTTGAAATTACTTTTCTACACGTGTGTTGAAAAATATCTTAACACGCGCGTGATATAAGGCGCTTTCTAGTCACGTTAATTGTGCTTTCCTTTTCTCGTCTGCATATTGGTCGTAGGAAAAAAAATACAAGGACATACTAGACCAACTCGACAATTTATTTATTTATTTATTGATGAACAATGTCCATTTACAAAATGAACTTAAACTACACTAGAGTATATGCAACGTAAAATCTACACAGAAAATATGAATGAGAAAAATAATAAGAAGATAAACGTTAGTAACTGAGATACAGAAACGATGTTCAGTTGTGATAACTGTCTAAGAATCAGTGTCAGAGTGCAGAAGAAGTCGAGATGCTCATGCCGGTTAGCAAGATTTGCAGAATCGGGAATAAATTAGTGAGCCCCATGAAAGGGCTTGCATGGATCACGCAAGCCAACCCCAGTGAGCAGATATTGGCTATCCATCAATGAATTGAACGCCTTGAAGAGGAAGTGAAACTCCTTGCTCGTCCGTTACAGACAATGGCAAAAGGATGAGCCTACGACAGAAGGCATCATAGTGGAACTCCTCATTGTTGACGAATTTGTAGTTTATATAATAAAGAAATATTCTTTGTACTTGCTCAATCCTGTTGGTAAGGTTAGGAAGTCGAGATGCTCATGCCGGTTAGCAAGATTTACAGAATCGGGAATAAATTATTGAGCCTCATGAAAGGGCTTGTATGGAGCATACAAGCCCAAGGTTTAATAACCTTGATGCAAGCCAACCTCAATGAGCAGATAGTGGCTATCCATCAATGAATTGAACGCCTTGAAGACGAAGTGAAAGTCCTTGTTCGTCCATTACACACAATGGCAAAAGGACGATTCTACGACAGAAAGCATTATAGTGGAACTCCTCATTGTTGAAGAATTCTTAGTTATATAACAATGAAATATTCTTTGTACTCTCTCAATCCTGTTGATAGGGTTAGCGTAATGGAGGATCCATACTGAAGTGGCATAGTCTAAGTGTGGTCTAACCAGATTGCAGTAAAGAATTTTGAAAGAAAGAATAAACGAAAAATGTCTTTTAATGAATCCCAACATGTTCATCGACTTGCTTGCAACATTAACCATGTGATCAACAAATGATAGCTCGGCGTTAAGAACAACATCAAGATCTCTGATAGACTCGACGGGTGGCAGTCAGCGACATAGTCAAAAATTGTAGGCAAACGCACTCTAGAAAATTTTATAAGCTTGTATTTAAATGCATTGATCTCGATTTCATTATAATGATATCACATTACAAATCTGTTAAGGTCCTCCTGAAATCCCAAACAGTCATTAGGAGTAACAATTTTCATTAAACAATTTTCGGATGGGATAAGAAACTGTTCACTCGCACGATCTGAGCTCGACAGGTAAGATGACTCTCAATACAACTGAGCATAGGGCCAGATACTTCCAAGGTTTCGATCTTGCATAATAATGTCCCGTGTGGAACCTTGTCAAATGCCCTGGAAAAATTTATATAAACAGAATGAGCCTCAGCACCCTTCTCCAACGCCCCAAACACGTAGTGGGGAAAAGCAAGAAGGTTAAGCTCAGTGCTTCTACCCCTGCAGAAGCCAAACTGCTCGCTAATGATCTCAGGGGACACTACTTAGCTCAGGTATTAATACCTCTCTGGGCCTTGGTATTCTGGCACCCAGAGGGGTGTCGGATTTGCGACCTTTATCCAAGCGACGCACCTACCGACTAAAAACCTTTCCTCTTCCAGGTCACCACTCCTGCGTCATCTGGGATCGCTTTCGCATTATTTCGGATGGCGTAGGTTGTCCCGGTTAGTTCTCTTATACATTCCTTTTACATCTATATAGCATATACAGGAATACTTAGAAATATTCTGGAATTTCTTGGTTTTTCCTTTCATCCTCGCTTTTGGTTACTATTTTATTTATATCCTCCCATTTTCGGTCACTGTTTATCACTTGCGCTATGATATTTTCTGGAGTGAGTCTCGTCCTTGTTTGACGAAAGCAATTTTCCCTTAGTTCTTACCAGTGCTGGCATAGAAAAATAGTGTGTTCTGCGGTGTCGCGTTCTCCGCAGTAAATGCACTCGTTGTCGTCCGTTTTCCCTATGTCATATGCGTAGCCTCTGAAACAGCCATGTCCCGTCAGCAGGTAGAAGTTTGTTTCTCCATCTTCTCTTTTGTGCATTACACTTTCTCTATTTACCCTCCGAACGGTCTCTCTTTCTTTGTCAGTTGCTTGCGATACGTAGGAGGCTTGCTGGACCAATAAATCGATTTTGGGTGTTTCGGCAACGACAAGAAGAGCATCTGTGGATGTGGTGCGGTATGCACTGCAGATGCGTAATGCAGCCTGTCTTTGGGTTCTCTCGTATATGCTTCGATTTGCTTTGCGTCTCATAGCGTCGACCCACACTGGAGCAGAGTACAAGAGGATAGATCTTGCCACCGAGCAGATAAGCCTTCTTTTACTGGCTCTTGGGCCTCCAACATTTGACATCATTTTCCCCAGTGTGATCATTGCATTGTTTGCCCTGACAACTGGCTTCCTAGTATGTGACGTGAAACTCAGTTTGCTGTCTCCATACACCCAAGTATTTAATTTCTTGTATCGGTGTTATGTTTTTGCCTAGAATCCTGATGGTTGTTTGGGGGACGTGCTTTTTGACGTCATTATAACCACCTCGGTTTTTTCAGTTGTCAGTTCCAGATGTCTCTATGCCAATCATGGCGGTTTCTACCTTCAGTTGTAGTTCTTGGGTATCCCTGGCTACTGCAACCATCGCTATATCGTCTGCGTAACCGATGAGGGTGACGCTGGCGCCGTCGGGCTGCCCTAGGTGATGGAGGCCGTCATAAAGGATATTCCACAAAGTGGGTCCTGCGGAACGCCACATGACATGTCCAACTGTTTTCTTTCTTTCTCCGCTTCTAAGATGATGGTTCTCTCTGTAAAGTAACTCTGTATAAGCTTTACTAGATATGGCGCAGCTCTTCTCCTCGTTATTTCATCGACTATCTTCCTCCAAGGTGCCGAGTTGAAGGCGTTCTTAACGTCTAAAGTTACTATCTCAGCGATTCTTCTATGTCTATGGCTCTTCTTATAGATTTCCCTATGCTCGAGTTCCAGTGTCTTTTGTATTGCCTTTGTGGTAGATTTTTTCAGTCTAAAACCGAATTGTCTGTCGGAAAGCGTGTCGTCGTGGTTCATATCTTCCGTTAGTCTGGATAGAATTATATGATCCATCAGTTTTCCTGCTGTATTTAAGAGGCAGATAGGCCTCAATTTCGGTACCTCATTGGTATCCCTTTTTTGTTTCTCTATGAGCAGTAGCTTTGCTCTTTTCCAGGTTGTTCGGAATTCGCCGCCTTTTATAATTTTATTAAAAACTTTAAGAAATAGTTCCGGGCTTTTTGATACTACTAGTTTTAGCACATCAGCAGATATGCCGTCCAGTCCTGGGGCTTTATGAGGCTTTAGTCTTCGGCTTGCCCTCATCTCTTCTCTTGAGAGAACGGGGATATCCTCTTCAATGGTATTTACCTGTTCCTATACTAATAGTGGCCTGTTCGGAAATAGCATTTTTGCGACCTCTACGGTGTTCTCCATTGTAACCGCGCGATTTCCAATCCAATCGCGCAATTAGTCTTCTAGTTGCGATTCTGTATCCGTCGCCCCAACAGTTTTGGACTATTTCGTCCCAGAGTTTCCTCCAGCAGTTTCTTTTTGCCTTGTTTATTGCCAGTTTTCAATCTGTCCTGTTCTTTACATATTGTTCCCTATCAGACTCGTTTCTTGTAGTGGGTCTGCGATTGTTTCTAGTCAGTTTCCTATTGACTTCGAGGCAGATCTTCCTTAGGTTAGCTATTTCTCCCCGACAGTAGACGGGCTTCCTGGTGTCGTTTCCTATTTTTCGGGGCATTGATGACTCACACAGCTCATTCAGGACACGCTCTAGATGCTTTGCCATGTCTGGTGCCCTTTCATTTCTTAAACGATGACACAGATGGGACTAAAATATCTTATGTTGGTTTTGTCACCAGCCTTATATACAGAAACTACGAAACCGAACTTCCAAGTCAGGAAAGAGGCTTCGTCTCAAGGACTCATTGAAGATAAGGTGCAGAGGTTTAGGAATAAATGAACAGTTGGAAATTTCCTGCTGGCAACTTTCTTAACTGGAATAAAGGTGTTTAACATGCTTTGAACATTCAAAAGCATAAGTTTAAAATATTTTAAATTCGAATTCGAATATAAAACTATTTAAAAATAAATTAAATAATAGTTTTATTTCATGTTTTTACAGATTCAAGGTTACCTAATAGCACGATTATAATTTTTTTTTACATTACAAATGTTTGCCTCTTTCTCCACATTGACTTACAAATATTCTTCAATTAGAGCCGCTTGCTCTGACTCCAGGGTGTAAACAGCACAAGTGCTGGAGAAAGAGGCAAACATTTGTAAGGTAAACATGAATCCTCCACAACAATATAGAACATATTTATATAATTGTTTTGTAACACTCACCTTCTTCGTACCTGGAGACAATGGCAATCCGTTGCCAACTAGTCTTTTCACAACCTTGGGACTGGTCGATCCCGTACTCCCGGATGGGACAATCCTTGTAACGGGAAGTCCGTTTATGCGTAACGGTGACGGTCCTATAACGGAAGCTGGTACACGCCTATTTACCAAGTTCCCTTGGTTCGGCTGCGCGCCAATCACGCGCACGACCGGCTTGTTGGGTGGGCTAGACGAGGCAACACTTTGGGGCGTAGTGGGGTTCACCGTAGTTGTCGTGGTACCTATAATGATTGACGATTCAAATAATGCATATCAAAAGTGGTACGGCAATAACTGACAAAGATGGTGAACTAAAAAGGTTGTCATAAAAATTAAAGAATATAATGATTTAGAAGTACCCAACGGTAAAAATCATTCAGCATATAAAAATATCAGTTTAAAACTAAACTTTTCGCCTATATCCTAATATACAAAAAATGTCATGTTTCTAGCAGCTATTAAATAAAATTTCTACAAATAGGACAAAATATCAATTACAACCAGGGTAAGGCATTGGCTTAAATATGGCACTGCTTACTTTCTAAGAGTTAAATCAGCTGAACAATGAAAGTGTCGAATATCAGCACAACTACATTCTGTCTTTTCAATTTCAAAAAAATTAGAGGCAGAATAGCTATTTATTTGTATCAGAGTAAACCATAGCATGTAACATCGCTGAAGTGACGGAGACGCAGCGAGTTTTATTTGTAATGGATTAAGATAGTACTGAAACACATGTCTCTATAGAGCCTAACGGATTGATACTGTATGGAAGCACCTGCAGGGAGGCAAATAGTTGTTCCACCAAAGGTCTTCGACAGAAAATAGCTACAGATCATCGTATCGGACACTTCCATAGAATGAGCATCGAGAATGACTCCGCACGTTCTAAGCGAATGCTCATGATAATATCTGAATTTGGAAATCCAACGCTCTGAAGACATTAAGCAGGCTCATTTGGGAAGAATTTTAAATGAGGTGCCTAACGAGCCCAATATGCTCTTATTTAAACCTCAGAGAGAAACGAATTTTTAAGAGGGGCTCATCTGATCACTTAATTATTATAATATGCACATTTAAATAAAGCACGCCATCTATGCAAATGCGCTGGTGCTATCGACAGGTATGTCATCTATGTTAATTTAGTTGCGGTTTGGTAATAGTCTGTATCTAGCTACATCAATCTCCTCCAGAGCATTTTAAGATCCTTTACACAAATAGCGCACTATGTAAAAATCAGCCTCTCCTATTGGTCGATCCATCTAGAAACGATCCGCCTACAAAATAACAGCTGACAGCTGATACTTAACCTCGTATTTTATTCTGTTTTGTTTGTTTGGTATTTTCTTTTAAGGCGCCAAAAGAACAAACTTAGTTTTTCATTGATTTTTTTTAATAAATAACAATTTCTCCCTTAATATTTATCTATGATAACAATGTTTGTGCACGTGACTGATGAGAGTTGCCTCCCAAGTGAATTTAGTATGTACTATGTACTGAAGAAGGCCTACAAAATAAAGTTTTGGTGTGTAGCAATTTAAATACGATGGAAGACATTAATCTTTGGGTCAAAGCCTTTGGGAAAAATAGCAAGACACAATGGAATGCAAGGACATCATGTCCTGTAGGGACAAGAAAAGTTTGTTCGTAAGTAATGTTAGGTATTTTATATACTCACTATAATCTCAAAATCAGTATTTAGATAGTGAGATTAGTGGGCCACGTCAATTTACTAAGATCTCTCATCATGTTGTGTCAATAGACTTGCTAATTCTAAAATATTTTAGGAAAAAATTTGTGTGCCATCACAGTGCATTCATGAAAATTCCGGCAGAGCCAAACAGGAAAGGTCTTTCAAAAAATGCCAAGTGCCATGCATCAATAGTAATTATTGTTGTCAAATTGGATACAGTATATACACGAAAGAGGGATCCGTTTATGAAGGTAGGTATTTCATTTATTTATCAAGGGGAAATTACCCAATTTAAATACAAGTAAGCTTTTTATATCGAAAAGAACCCAAATCAATAATAAATATTCATAGGTAAATCAATAAATAACATCAACAAACTGATTATGATATTTTAACAGAAAATTCTTTAAATAGCTCCATGGTTACCCTGTAGATATTACAAATCCACATGCTTTGTAAAGTATACCTATTATATAATATGTTATTTTAGGGTTTGAATAGGCTACAAGCGGTAATTACCATAGATACACTTCATAGTCATACACTTGAAAGTGCAGAAACCATTCGTTTTTTGCAAGCATCATCAGAAACTCGCGACTTATTTTTTGAATATTTCAATGACAACATGACAATTTCAGAAGCAAATGAGAACTTATATGAATTTGAACCAGATAAGGAATTGCTCCTGGCTAATGGTAGTAAAAATCCTACCTATTCGACAGTTCAGAACTGGTACCATGCATGGAGAATTACTAATTTAAGACCCAGAACAGGGAAAGGATTATTAGATGTAGGTATCTATTTTAGTGGCATTTATTGCAATTATTATGTATACACTGTGGGCCAAATTTATTTGAAACCAAATTGGGCTTTGGATATATGTTTTTTTCTGCTAGTACTCGAGACACTGATGTGTAAACATATCCTATATTGACACGCACAAATATTTGACCAGCCCTCGTCAATGGTATGATGTCACAGCCGCTTGCATATTTCCGTCCCCAGTCCCCATCTGCTTGCACAGCATCAAAATATTTAATATATTTAGAGCCAAATTCAGTTCCAAATAAAAATTTTACCCACAGTGTAGTTTTCTGACATTTTTTTTATTTCAATAATTGCAGTACAAATCAATATCAATTATTTCAGAAATGTTCCAGGCACCAGCTTTCACATTAACCACATATTTAAACAATTTAGGGTATGCATTTTTTTGTTTAATTAACTGGTGTTTGGTTGTAGCCTTATTATAGTGCAATGGTGTTATCTATATATCTCGTATACTTCATTATTAAGAAAATATCTTTAGGCCTTTTGACACGATCATTTTTACAAATATTTTGGTACACACTTTGATGTCACATACGTGATTGGTGGTTTTATAAGTGACAATTGTACAGGATTATCCAGCATAAAGTAAACATCGTTAAGTCGGTGTTCCCTCATAGTACAACCAGCGAATATTAACTACGACAAGAAGGCCCACTTAATGGCCAGAA
>JAEQML010060292.1:0-27362 GCA_016904865.1 Pissodes strobi | reverse complement strand
AAAAAAAAAATTAATTCGATCCGTCTCTTAATCCCCGATCTAGCGCGGTTAGTTTCACTTAGTTAAGTCATTTCAACCGGTTCCGATACGTTATAATCAATGGTAATGGATTGGGTGAGTTTTGGTTAGTCGTTCAATCAACTTTCGGTTAGTGTCACTTATTTTATTCATTTGAGCCGGTTCCGAAACGTTATAATCAATTTTAATAGATTTGGTTAGTTTGGTTAGTCGTCCAATCACTTTCTGTTAGTTTTAATTTATTTTAGTCGTTTGAACCGGTTCCGATACGTTTAACCAATTTTAATGTTTTTGCTTAGTCGCTAATATTCAGTTAATTTGGTTTATTTTTAACTTACTTTAATATTTTTAATCTGTTCCGATACGTTTTAGCACTTTTCGGTGCTTTTTGTTACTTTTGGTTAATTTTGGTCAGTCGTTCAATCAACTTTCGGTTAATTTCAATTAGCCTATTTTAGTCATTTGAACCGCTGCCGATGCCGGTAGGTACGTTATAACCAATTTTTACGTTTTTGGTTAATTTTAGTTAGTCGCCAAAAATCAGTTAATTTGGGTTAGTTTTAACGTACTTTAATGTTTTAAACTATTCCGATACGCTGTAGCCTTTTTAGTGCTTTTGGCTAGTTTTGTTTAGTCGCTCAATAAACTTTCAGTTAATTTCATTTAATTTATTTTAGTCACTTGAACCGACTCCGATACGTTACAATCAAATTTAATGTTTTCGGTTAGTTTTGTTAGTCGCCAAAATTCGGTTCATTTAATTTGCCCTATACGGTTTAGCCCTTCTTGGTGGTTTTGGTTAGTTGTTCAATCAACTTTCGGTTAGTTTCAGTTAGTTCCAATTTATTTTAGTAATTTGAACCGGATCCGATACGTTATAACCAATTTTAATGTTACTTTACAAGTACTTACTTTAATTTTTTTAATCTGTTCCGATACATTTTAGTTCTTTTTGGTGTTTTTGATTACTTTTGGTTAGTTTGGGTTAGTAGTTCATCACGCATATGACATCATGTGTGGCAAATGTAGCATGCACTTTTTCGCAATTTGATGCCCCATAACAGAAAAACAGAAACATTTTCAATGTTAAAAGTACTACGGCAGACGTAGCGCGAAGAGGCTATAAATTTAGTTTACTAGCTTAATATGTCCTTTTTTATATTTAAATTCCCACAATATTTGTCAGGTACTTTGAACCTTCTGCTTTATAGATGTTTTAATAGATAAATCAAGTTACAAACTGTATTTTAATTGGTGTTAACTTTATTTATAATGTTTTTGAATTTAGTATACGTTACTATTTTATATAACTTTAATACATAGTTTTATTCATTTGAATCACGTATTAAAAATTACCTTAATCCCTCCTTGAAATATCATGTAACCGAGGAAATAATTTTGCATCAGCTAATACTTTTTGAATCTCCCCTCACAGACTGCTCGCTGCTGCAGGTAGAGAAAAAACTAATTTTTTACCGTGCTGCGGCTCTTGCGTTTGATCCAAAAACATGAAACGATTTTTGCTGAGTGAAGCTACTCGATATTATTTGTACTCTGGTCTGGGCGCTAGTAAATTCACTGTTTGACTTCTTTCCAAGTTTTTACTTTTTACGCAATTTTCAAAATTTTCTAATGTAATCGGTCTTTTCTTTCTAAATTCTATAGTTCTGTTTATTATCCTTGGTTTTAAAAAATGGACTAAGCAAATGCAGTCATATTATATATTTTTTGAAATTAGAAGAAAAATATCTTTCATTTTAGCAAACATTAACAAAAGCACAAGTCGGTATTTTTAGGTTTACGACGCTTATTTGTTTTGTCTGGCGATGGCTTCTGGCGGTTTCGGAAATATCCAAAAATAAAGACTATAGTTAGGTGTCAAAATATGAGGAATAAGCCTGTAGTACATTATTTTTTTATTAAACCCCTTCCAAAATAGCCAGTTTAGAGATTCTTTGATAGAACTATAAAAAACTGCAAAAACGGTTGCACAAACTGAATACTTTGATTATAAAATTACTGGAATATAATGAAAAATGAGAATGCACGGACTTGATAGTTCAAGTAAGTTCAGCCTTGATTGCCGTATTTTTTAAGCTAGTCATTTTCAGCTGCGCAAGGACCTAAAAGTTGTAGACAACTGTTTAGGACTTACATCACACATTGAAAGCTTGAACTGAAGAAGGGTAAGTTTTATTTTTCAGTTACTTATATGACTTTTTATTCCCTGCATGTTTAGTTATATGATCCACTTGAACCCACGTTGAACCCACTGTCACATAAAATGCACGAATACCATATTCTCCCATGTAACTCAAACCCATTCTGGTATTTATTTTTGAACCCCCTGCCCACGATTTTTTAGTGACCAGTTAACAACAAGTAACTAATTGCTGGGGCCCCAAAACCTCTAAATTATATTATTAATAGTACACCAGTTATACTTTAGAAACCGTAAAGAAAAAAAGAGACTATAAGGGACTAAGGGCCACAATGTTGTGGTGTTTGGATTGTGATAAAGTTAACTATTATAGTTGCGCTCATGTATGGGCAAGATCAATATTCTCAAACCCAACTCCTCTGCTCCTTAATCTTGGACTGAAATTCAATATTTTAGACTCTGTATTTTTCATTTATTCTCACATTTTTCATCCATATCTTTAGGATATTTTTCCATTCTTTCCAATAAATTAATTTTTTGATTTCAGCTGTTCCAAGCTCCATTATCATTATCACACTGACCAGTATTCATTTAATTGTTGGCATCAGGTGCAACTTCTACACATTCTTTGCAGAAAATAATAATAAAGTAAGTATTGTGGATTGTACTTACCTTAAGTTTCTCAAATATTGCCTCAACAATTTCACTTATATTCTCAATATTTCCACAATGAGTACTAAGCAGAGCAAGTTGCCTCAACAGCCTCAACTGTAATTGCTCTCCATCCTTAAGAGTTTTAATAACTTGCCACTGTGGGAACACTTGTGTACAATAGTAAACAACGAATTTTGTTGATTCTATGCTTGCCTAAAATCAAGGAATGATTAGAAATACAGACGGAACTCCAATGCACTCAAAACGAATCTCAGTTGATAAAATTACAGTAAAGCTGCAAGTTGACTTGAGATAGTGTATGAGGTCATGGTAAAATGTTTTGAGGGAACCCAAAATAATATCGAATTTTCCATTCTATTATTTAAGGCCTATATTTTTATATGAATCACCAAATTATAATTATATTATTTAAACAAAACCAATGACGATTTCGCGATAATATACTTTTACTTACATTCGCAGGTACAACTTAAGTGAAGAAAGTTTGATTAAAACATGATAAAATGATTAAATTAAGTCATTGTGGATCAAAATTTAACTATATTATTTTCAGTGCTACAAACAATATTTTAGAAATATACCTAATGATAGTAACATTTGTATTAACAAACAAATATTATAAGCATTAGCCCTTATAAGAGCTCATTATTTACAAAAATGGCACATCCATATAAAGTAAAATTAGCTTATTACAAATGGATTATTGTTCTATTGGTGAAATAAAATTATTCATAGGCGCAGTGTGTCCGTCAGTATAGTGCCATAAGACGTCATATGCATTTTTCAATAAACCGTTATATTATGCCAGGTGCAATGTTTTAACATTTTATCTTGTCTAGGTATAGATATTAGAATCGGAAGAATTTACATTAAGACAACAAAAATATTTTATAATTGGACACCAGAATAGAACATTTGTTTTTAACTTAATTTATTTTTTTGATAATTAATTCTAACTAACATTTGAAAATTTAAATATTAAATGTTAAAAAATATACCTTAACGAGTAAATAAAAATACTGGAATGCAAACAAACAATTCAAAATGTGAACCTCTTTTTACTGCCAATGGGACGGGATTTAAAAAAACTAGGTGATATTTTAGTGTCATAAGGAGTGTATCTCTTTCCTACACTACTTACACCAACTAGTTTGGCAGTTTCCTTCGCAAATGTAAACTACAATAATATACTACATCTTTCCACAGTGTATTTCCGCTAAATGCCAGAAATTATAGGACTTTTTGCACAGACTAGTTCGTAGATGACTGGATGTAATGAATTAATATTAAAATTTAGAGTAAATAACGAATTGATGACCATTCACGGATGGTTCTGATTATTTATTTGTAATCACCAGTAAGTACAAGAGTTAGGTACCTAATTAAAACGCAATGTTATGTTATCTGACTAATCTGAATTAGTAGTAGTAAAGTTGTGTGTTTTTATGAATATAGTTTCTTACATTGAATAGTGGCAGAATACACTCAACACACAAAACCAGTCGATCAGTGTTATGTGTTCCTTCTTCAAGTGGGTCAAACTTTTCGTTAATCTCAATTTTATCTGTCACCAAATTAATCAAGTCTTGCTGTCCTTGGATTGTTTTTGATAATTTAGACTTCATCAGATATGGCATTACAACCATGAATTCATCAGATGAACAGTCCTAAAAAATAATCAATTGAAAGTTGATAATACAAAACACTAAACAATAGTTTTTCTATTTATTCTCTTTCAGCATAATTCAAGAGTTGATTTACAATAACCACTATGTTGGGGTTTGGAACCTTCTGCACTAAAACAGAGTTTTGTCCACAATACCGAAACAAGAACTTTGCACGCGACGCGCGTTTCACTAGCAACGTTAGCTTCGTCAGGAGATGCATCATCTCCTAATGATGCTAAACATGGTTAGCAAAATGCTCGTCGTGTCCAAAAGCTCTGGTTCGGTATTGTGGATAAAACCCTGGGTTTAGTTACAATAACCAGTTGTAATATTGTGATTTTCCTAGGGTTCAATCGTGACAGGAGCAAAAATAGTAAAAATTTTAAACCCTTTGTTTCAGCATGTCGTTATCGTTATCGGGAGCATGCGCAGTACTAAAATGTTATCACCTTGACTTTATTAACGTTAATAGTTTCCGTTAATATATTAATCAGGTTTTAAGCATCTACAACTGACTGCATTCATTGGGCCTCTCTTCATTGAGATTGTTAGTTGAAAGCCTCGATAAGTGTATTGCCATAGTAACCAGTCGTCAAAGTATCACTGAATGTAGTCAGTTCCAGTTTGTTAATTAACTGTCTTCTTCAGCTCCAAAGATTCGCACACATATACATATGATGTTCCCAAATACCGTGCCAATGTTGAAGGTGATTTTACTAGCGATATTAAGAATATTTCATATGAACTTATGTCCTAAGTAGCTTAAAGTTCATAATACAGGCTACTGAAACTATAATAATAAAATTAGAAGGGCCAAACTCATATTCCTCATTTTGCTGTATAATTCTGCTGTCCCTTGTATTTTGATAGTATTTCGTATTGTTTAGAAGGTATTTGAGAAGATATGTTGAGATATTGACGAGTTTTGAGGAAGTTCAAAATGATCACGTCCCTTGTGTAGGGGGATTATTTTTTGCCATCTTTAAACACGAAGGAAATGAGACCGATTGAAAAGATTAATAAATGATGCTGGAAAGAGCCTGAACGGCGACCCGAAGAAGCTTTGCCAATATGTGAACTGAGATTCATCACCATTAGATTGTTTTTTTTTTATTTCCATACTGGCCATGCTGTACGGGGTTATTGTCTATATTTGGACTAATAGATAACTTTTTTATTTGAAGCATTAGAAAAACGTTTAAATTAAAAATGTTTTTCGCTCAAAGCGCTAGAATTGGATGTCAGAAAAAAAAACAAACGAACGTCGTAAAGCCATCAAAAACGACTAACTTAGGTTTTTTAAATGGAATGCCTTATATAAGGTTACATATTCTGAACCTACATAAAATTTCGAGTAGGTATATTTCATTTAATATAACATATACTTACATTCAACTCCTAATATGTTTTCTACGCCCTTCGTATATGAATTTACTTAAGTCATTACGGGGTTTCTATGGAAACATTGGTAATGTCAGTCCTCAGTGATAATTAAGCAGCCAAAAAAAGTGAAAAAGGTTTATTGTGACTCATTATGGGCTACACTCAACAAGAACAACTTAAGCATTGTTTATATTAAACTAAAACTAATGAATTAATTACAAAAAATGTGGAATTAATATTGAATATTCACTTTAACAGGTGTTCAAAGTGACCTCTGTTTTGTTCAACACAAAGACGATAACACGTTTTTAAGTGGTGGACGGCATCCCTCAACGACTGCTTCTGGTGGATTCGAATAAACTGTATTTCTTCCAAAATTGTCTTCATTAAATCTACTAAAGTGTGCTCGCTCTTTAAGCCATCCTCAGAAAGACCTGCCCATCAAAGTAAGATCCGGGCTATTGGGGCACCATCGAATTGAACCATTCTTTCTAACCCAAGTCTCATATTTTTAATTTAACAACTGATTCACGTTTGCCGTGTTATGAGCAGGGGCACCATCTTCTTGCCAAATAGATCGGTTGAGGATGTTAAGCGGTAATTCATCTAAAAAGTTCTCTCTTTCTTCGGTGAGAAATTGGTAATATGTATCACCAGTTAGACCACCTTTGTATAAAATAAGCCCTAATATTCTATCACCAACAACGCCACACCAAACACTGAACCCTTTCCATCCTGATGTTTTAACAGCTTTAACAAGGCGTGGGTTATCTTGACTCCATTAATGGGTATTATGTCTATTATAGACATTTTATGTTGCGAAGCATGCTGTCCATATTATTCTGTCAAAAAAAGTGTCGTCCATGCGTAGTTGTTCCAACGCAGCATTACAAAATTCAAGTCGTTTGCGTTTATTTTCTTCGGAAAGTTGTTGAACTTTCCAAAACATATAAGGTTTGTATTTGAACTTATTGAGTGTGCTTTGGGATCTGTAAAATCTGGTATTTAATGCTTCAAGTGCTGTAGGTATAGAGTGAGTCGGATATTCTAAAAATTATTTAATGTTTAGAAACAAATTAGTAAAATCAAGTTTTGTATATACCATTAAAATAAAGAAGAACATCTAGCTGAATACGATCGTCAAGTCGCACTGTCCTTTGTTTTCCTTTAAAATCTTGAGAATTTATTATTTTCCTGTAGACTCTCGCAAAGGTGTTCAAACTTGGAACTTGCAGGTTCTGATACAACCTTTCATATAAGGTCCTAGCTTCCCTCTTATTTTTATTACATTTAACATATGCCATAAATATTGTCACGGCTAGCAACCATCCGAATGTTTTTGAACCCACGGAACATCGTAACAATATATTAAGTTGTTCTTGTTGAGTGTGACCCATAATGAGTGAAAATAAACTTTTTAACTTTTTCCGAATGCTTAATTATCACTGACGACTGACATTTACCGATATTTCCATAGAAATCCCGTAATGACTAAATTCATATACGAAGGGCGTAGAAAACATATTAATAGTACGATTTTCAATCATCGATAGCGCGACAATAGTTCAATGTAGGTATAAGTTATATTAAATGAAATATACTCGAAATTTTACGTAGAATGAGAATATGTAACATTATATAGGGTATTCTATTAAAAAAACCAAAATTAGTCGTTTTTGAAGGATTTACGATGTTCGTTTGTTTTTCTGATATCAAATTCCAGCGCATTGAGCGAAATCCTACAACTTTCCTAATTTAAACGTTTTTCTAATCCTTCAAATAAAAAAGTTATATATTGGTCCAAATATAGTCAAATAACCCTGTACATACAACTTAGAAGTTGGAGACAAGTAAAATGAAATTCTAATATCAGATAGAAAAGTTAGAGGATCAAACAGGAAGAAATATTTTTAGTAAGGTTGTTTGCAGCCAAACGGAAGTTAACAAATCAGGATCAATCTTAATTTTAGGATAGTCACCAACTCTAGAAATAATTTCATTCACAACTGATCAAGTATCCCGTTGCCTGTTTGTAGATCATTGAAAACGTTTATAATAGCAGATCCTCTTTGAAGCTTGAAGAACAGTTCTGAAACCTCTCAGATATCCAAAGAAAAACAACAGCATGAACTGATTATTGGAAAAGAACTTTTTGAGAAGACTTACAAATCTTAGACTGCAGAATTGTGAATCTCAGAAGTTAATAACTTTCTGTTGTCACTATTTTATTTGGGCAAACTGTAAAACATCTGTCTGCTAAATCAGACAAAGTGGAGTAAAATGCGGTAAAGGGGTCCCACTCGTGAAATGCCAATTTCCAATTAAAAGAATGAAGATTTTACGTGCAATAAATTCTACCTAATTTACTCTAGGTTTCATTAAAGTTGCAGTTGTAGGTAATTTTAGCTAGAATCGCATTATGGTCAGACATGCATAGCCGGGTCAAATACATTACTCTTTATCTTCAATATTTATATTAAGATCATAACCAAGAATTATATTGTGTTTAGTGGGACATTTAAAACCTAGATACAAAGCCTTTTAAGTTACTGTCTGGGGAAACTTAAATACATACATACATACATCACTTAGCCTTACTAGGGTAGGCAGTTCAGAATTTCCAAATTCATTCTCTATCACAAGCCCATCAAAATCATTAAAAGCAGCAAAACTATTCATAACACATTCACTCACAAGGGCAACAGTACCACCATGATTATAATTCACTCTACACAATCTGAAAACCACAAACCAATACGGTATCAGTTTATCAGTTAATAAAACCATATTTGGAAGAAAATTATGCAAAAGTCAAGTAGATCAGACTTGTTTCGGTTGAGTATTTAAAAAATAAAGGCAGTTCGAAGTTTCAGTTTTAGTGAAATGTATCATAATAAGATTTTTTTGTGTTTATTCATTTTCACTTTCAATCGGAGATTTTGAAATTAGATATTGGAAGACTATCAGGATGCAAAATATATCTTTAAAGGTAAAGATACGGTTTAGGAAATTGATTAATTGCAAATCACACTAAAAACACAAGCCGAAATAATTTCAGTGGCGAAAAGTTAAACGCTAGCCATTATTTTGGAAATTCAGGTATTAGGAAATTTACTTATCTTAAACATAAATTTATTTCATGTTAAATACACAGGGTGCTTACATACGTCAAACAGAAGTGTAAAATAAAATCTGAAGCAGTCGCATAACAAGTATCATAACAGTAACTATTTAACACCTACAGTAACACATTCTAAAATATCCAATGATTACGATTTTTGTAATTTTTTTTTTATTTTAGTCATTTCATTTCAATTTATATGTCAAACATACACGGAAATTACGTCAACATACTATACTATGCTATATATACTCCACTAACATACTACTAAACTTATATACAACGTATTAAAAAATAAATAAAAATGAGCGAGTATGCTAGTACTCGAGACACTGATGTGTAAATGTATGTCCTATATCGACATCACGGACATGAAAATCTAATCCCGCCCTAGCGGCTAGCTTTTTAGAAGCGCCACTTGAGTCGTTGCTATCGTGGCCCTCCTGGATTAGCTTGCTCCTCAATGCCGATGGGTTATGATGTCACATCGGTTTACACAATTCCGTCCCATTTGCCGAGATTTACCCTCATAAGATGTTTACACATCAAAAATCATCAAGATTATATTGTTCTATGCTGACCATTAGACTTTTAATTTCACTTTTAAACCGTCCTTAAATTTGAATTTGCTTTATAGTATCTGGCAGTTTGTTATATAATTTCAAAGATATATGAAATGAAATGTTTTTATTTAGCACATGGCTACATATAACTAAATTACAAAAGACACAAAAACAAGAAAAACACAAAAAATTTAGAGTTTCTAATAAGCTGCAATCATTGGTGAATATTTACTACAGTTTAATAAAATATGCATAATTTTGTTTTGCTGCATTTGCAATTTACGCACTTCTTCTTTGTTGCAAGAAATCAAGGCTGAGCTATAATATGTAGTGAAGCAAAATTACAGTTTTATATATCAACATTTTGGTCCCTTTAGAAACACAATAAGATTCTACTAAAAAAAGGGCTATTTTTTTACCTAACTTTTAACAAAGATAATCAACATGAATTGAAAAATTTAATTGTGGCTCCAAAATAATACCAAAATATTTTAATTTCTCTATGGGCAAACCGTTTATGGATAAAGACAATACAAGACACATTATAATATAATATAGTTCAGCCATACAATACATTAAGTTCCCTATTTAAAATAATTACAATTTCTGGTTTTTTTTAAAGACAGATATAAGGGTATGGTCAGCAAATAAATTGACAAAACATTCTTTGAAAACCTTACGTAGATCATTAATATAAATCGCAATAAAAGGGGGCCCAAGACACTCCCTTGGTATACACCCAGCACACTTTTGAGACAGTCTATTAGCTATTTTTATTTTATGAAATCTGTCTTTTAAATAGTTCTCAATCCAACTTAAAGCACTTTTACCCAGACCATAATACCTATGCCAGGTTTTTTTATAAGAATTTGACGATCAATCGTCTCAATGGCGCCCTTAAGATCTACAAAAACAGCAATCACCAATTCACCATTGTTTATTAATACACTGAATCGCGGACTCACAAGAATGGAGACTTCGAAAGCCCAACTGGCCCGTGAAAAGGTGATTTTTCTCTAAGTGCTCCCTTAGTTGATTGCAGACGATGGTTTCGATGTATGTATACATGTAAATATTTTTAGTAATAAGTTAAATACGAATATGTTTTGGGCTTTCTTTGAATAGTAGAATAACTCATAAGTAAATGCCCTTTTACTTCATAATGAGGACCCAGGAACGAAACATCGGGATCGGGATAAAGTATAAACACATTATTTTTATAACATTATAACAATAATATAAGAACCTATCGTTGCACCTAAATGCATAGCATTTGTATGTGCAACAACTATCAATTAATTAATCAGTATTACACAATCATTCATATTAAAATAAAGCATAAACAATTTTTTTTTTAATTAATGAGGAAAGCAGTGAGGTAAAAGACAATCAAACGACATACTACACATCGCTATCAATAACGCATAACAGGTTAGTCATTAAAAAAAACTCCTATTTTCGTAAATAAATAGCTTAATCTCTCTTTTCAACCTCAATAGATATCTAATTCTCTTGGGATTGTGATTATAATATCTGATACTACAATATCTTGCAGCAGACAAAAAGATAACTATAAAAATGTAAAATTAGTTAGTTTGTTATTATTTTTGAATTTATGGTACGACCCCACCCTAGTATGGCATAAGAAATTCTTGACTCAATGAATACATGATAAACAAACAAGAGGCATAGCATTCACACTAGAAGCTATTTTTCACACAGTTTATTTATATGGGTATTGCATGTCAGCTTACTATCAATATGTACTCCTAAAAATCGAACACATTCGCACATTTATAAATCATCCAAATCTCTCATTGAGAAATACAGTTCTCTCATGACTGTTATGATATGCTCTTTAGAATCTCGACTTTTTGAGCACTGTGGTATGTAAAAAGGACCAGATCAGCAAAGGGATCGATCGCAATTAGACAACGTTAATATAGATCAAAAATATTATATAAAGTTATGAAAATACAGTCTCGACTTCACTAGCGCACAATAAACACCCCTAACAGTATCAACAGAAAAACTGTTACAGTTGCTCAAAATAAAACCCAACATTTTAGAAGCCAGCATTGTACCTGTATTCACGTGATAGACGAAAGTTGATGAAGGCCTATCAAAAATAACCCCCAAGTCTTTGATCTTTTTTACATATTTTAAATCTTCTCCATTGCTTGAATAAGAAGTATAATATTTTCTTTCCCTTTAAAAAAACTAATCTGACATTTGGAAAAATTCAAATATAGTTTGTTAGAACCGCACCAGTCGCTCGATCTGTCATCCTGTAAGAGCTGTTGATCGGACAAGCTGTCAATTATTCTAAAAGCCATGAAATCGACAGGAAAAGCAAGACCCGCACTGTTCCGAGAGCAATCGAAACTGGTATCCACAATAAATAAAAAAATAATGGAGCACGGAACGTTTGACGTGACGAAAATAATTGCTTCAGACTGAAAAGAGCCTATCTTCACCTTCTGCTCATAGTCAGACAAAAAGCTCCCTGTCTAACCGACAGCCTCCACAGTGAAGCCTTGGAAAAATCAGTGTATATAGCATCTACCTGCTTATACTCTTCCAAGGCCTTAAGTTATTTTATTATGCTATGCAACTAGATTGGTTACTGTTGAACGACCAGCACAGAAACCATGCTGATTTTTATTAATTAACCTGGAATACACCCATTTTAATCGTTCACTGATGAGACTGTCAAACAGCTTGGTAATCGATGATTGTATGCATACACTCCTATAATTAGTTACAATATTTTTGACACCGCCCTTGAAAATGGAAACAATAAAACTATCTTTTCGAAGGTCTGGAAAGGTTCACGAAGACAATGACTTATTAAATAACCTATGCAAAGGAACAAGAATGCATATACATTGTTTTAAAAAACAATTAGGAATCCCGTCAGGACCCAAGGTGTTTTTATTGGAAAGTTTAACTACTTTATTGTATATTTCCATATTTAGTGTTCATTATCTTGAAGTGGCTACCATTAGAATAATTAAAATTAACAACTTGTTCTATTACTTAAGTAGGAAAGTAGCAATTCAATATTAGTTTGATTAAAATTGTATAGTTTTAGCTTATTTATTAGCAACTGCGGTGAGACACAATCAAAAGCCTTTGTGTGGTCGCAAAATAGAGCCCCAATATATTCACTTTCATTATAGCCGCCATTTATAACTTTGGCAAGTTTATTTATAGCTGCTGTTGTTGAGAGAGAGCTTCTGAATCCAAATTGTCATTTATTAAAAAGTTGGTTATTTTCAAAGTGAAACGTTATTCTGTTCTCTAATATTTATTTCTAAAATTTTAGAGAAGATAGGTGCTATTGATATTGGCGTATAACTATTAAACACATATGTTGGTCCCTTTTTATATATAGGAACGACTCTATTAATTTTAAAAAAGTTTGGAAATATTCCATCTTTTATACAGTAGTTTATCAACTTAGTGAATGGGCTTATGATTTCATTAACTATACTTTTGATTATTTTAGTATTAAGGTGATAGTAGTCTTCACTGTTCTTATTCTTAAGACTCTTTATTACATCCCTAACTCCTACTCTTAGCAATTCCTTATTATCCAGATATATGCAATAAATGTTTATTAGTGTTTATTCAGCATCATCTTGCTTAAGGTAAGTTTGATCAAAAAAAGGTGGACTTAAAATATATCACCACTATATTGAAACTGTCAGTTGTCTGGGACCTTTCCAAATTATCTCTGGCTATCAAAAAGTCATAATTATTTTTTCTTAATACTAAATATTCAATGGATGGATAGTAGGTAGACAGTTCGCGCGGCTTGCCTAGATTATATTCGAATATATCACGCGCCAGTACACTGTCTGGTAGGTGCATTCAGTAGGCTGCAACTGATGATTTGACTAAATCCATCCATTAACGTTATAAACCGCTTGAAAGGCAGGCAGAGCCTATCGGCGCATAAACCAAAAGACAAATAATTTTATTGGTGCTAAACAAGTTTATAGCAGTCAAAAGTGGAATCTAAAAATTATAAATATGAACAAGTATGATAACTATGTGCAAAGATATATTATATTTTTTTATGTATCTTTGCTATGTGGAACTAAGCTCCTATACAAGCATATTAGACCAAATCATAGACATTGTTATTTAAGTACTCTTGGAAACTGTAGAAACATTTGCAAGTTGGAAGCCAGTGTGTATATTATAGTTATATATAGTTTGGTATGAATGTATATCTTCGTGGGTTTCATAGGTTTTGCCGAACATTTTCAGGCAATAAAATAGTTATTTGTGTATTTAGAGAATTACTTCTTCTCTTCTTCTTCTTACATTCTTTCTGAAGCGGCAATCCGTTACTTTGCACACGAAAAACACACAGAACGTTTTCTACAGCCGCATTTTTTAAAATTAAATGCACATTTTTCTCTATAAGTACTTATTCTCAAATTTTCAAATGACTGTCAGTTTTGTCATATTATATTCGGGCATATTTAGAACAGGAGTGCCAGTAACAGACGCACGACTGTCATTTATTTATCTTCGGTTTCCATGACCATTCATAGCACACTCGACGGAAAAAGTGAGAATTTTCTTTTCCATGTTCGCGCTAGAGCGCAAAATAAGGATCCACGGCATTCGTCGATTTTGCGATTTCATTTGAATTTAGTAATTAGTTATTTTGCGCGCGGCTGTAGAAAAAATATATATACATGAAATAGTGAACTTGCCCAATATAAGTGTTATTAAAATAATATCTATTTGTAGTCTTATTTTTCAACCTAGAAAACTGAATATATTTACATTTTGAGATATTAAGTTGCATCTCATTGGCACAACACCACTGATAAAACCTATCTAGATCAGCCTGAAGTTTCAAGATGGAATCAGTTCGGTGAATTGGTAAGAAAATTATAATATCATCAGCATACAGAAGAAAACTACAATACTGAAATGAAGACACAACATCATTCATTAAAATGCTGAACAAAATGGGGGCAGAACCAGAACTTACATCTTCAGGCTTAGAAAGAAAGCACTTAATCCTCACAATTTGCTTTCTTTTAGTTAGGTACGAGCTAAACCACTTCAGCAGTACACCCTGAATACCACATGCACTAAGTTTTTTGACCAATATGCTGATGTTGACCTTGTCAAACGCCTTAGCAAAATCGGCATATACTGAATCCATAGCAAAACCTGATTCCAACGTTTCAACAATATTCTCCACATAAACAAATATATTAGATGAAATTGATCTGCCATCCAAAAATCCATGCTGTTGGGTGACTATGGTATTCCTAAACTTGTGAGTCATAAATTCAGATACAAGACTCAAAAACTTTTGGTATCAGTGACATTAAGGATATGAGTCTATAATTCTCCACATCTTCCTTATTCCCACAATTTTTAAATATTGGAACCACATAGGACACTTTCCATGTTTGTGGGAAACAACCTTCACAGAGCGATTTGTTAAATAAAATCCATAGTGGTCGTGACAATGCAAAGGCACACCCTCTCAGAAAAGTACCCGGTATATTATCGGGACCAGGTCCCTTTGAAATATCCAATGAAGATAGTTTCTCAAATATTTCTGAGATTCCAATACTGAACTCATAGGCATTAAGATTAAATCCAAAATCATTAGGGATACCTGCTACTGAATCTTTGGGATCTTCATAAACACTTGCAAAATAATTAACAAAGGCTTCCACAATTTACGGAATGTTGATCAAATCAGTGATCATTTTGCAAGTATTGGTCAGCCGGCTGAGCCTGTTAATTGAACTACTATAAGAATAATAAATTGAACTTGGCCTTATGGGAAGTACACTTTTGTTCAAAAGTATTACCGAGTATGATGTATACCAAGCATTTAAATGCATTAAATCAAAATGTAAGGGTTTTGATGATCTAAGTTATGATATGTTATTATTTAGTCTTAACTTTATTGTGCCGATGGTTACTGCTTTGTATAATACTTTCTTACAGTCAGAACAATTTCCAGCTATCTGGAAGACTTCCATTATCAGACCATTACCTAAGGCTGTAAAAATGAAGACGTTAAGTGAACTTAGACCCATAAACATCCTGGAAATATTAGTGTCCAACATGTTGAAGGACTTTATTTCTGCTAATAATGTTCTGCCGTCTGTTCAGTCGGGCTTCAGGGAGAGCCATAGTACTGCAACGGCTCTGAGCAGGGTCATAGCGGATATACCACGAAATACTGATCAGTTGTTGGTGTCTTGCCTCGTCTTGCTTGACTACAGCAGGGCATTCGACTTGATCGACCATGAGATGATGCTCGCAAAGTTGCATTATTGTGGTATGTCTCAGCAGGTGTGCCTCTGGTTTGCGAGTTACCTGGGTCATAGAACACAGATAGTGGAGGTGGGTGGAGTGAGATCTAAATCAGTGGCAGTAAAATATGGAGTTCCACAGGGAAGTATCCTGGGACCTATATACCTATATACACAGCTGTTGTATGCTTTTAGGCATGAGGAGGCGAGGAGCTTGGCTGTTGGCAGGGTGAATGGGATCTTGATAGAGTTTTTGAATAGTCTACCAATCATGGTCTTAGACTGAATGCGAAAAAAAGTGTGTATCTAATAATAGGATCAAAGGCAATTAGAAATAAATTTCAGTTGTATAACTCTACTACAGTTCATTTAAATCATGTAGAGGTGCATTGGGTTGATCAGGTTAGAAATCTTGGTGTGACCTTTGATAGCTGTTTGAATTTTGAGGCTCATGTCGCGAGTAAATTAACAGATGTTTATATAAAATTAAAAAGTTTACATGTATTTAAATATATTCTTCCAGAGACAATTAAATTGATGCTGATCGAGTCCTTAATACATTCCATTCCCTTTTGGACTATTGCGATGTTGTTTATTATAGATTTTTAACTGCTGAATATCAGCGAAAAATTCAAATGGCTCAGAACTCGTGTATTAGATATGTGTATTGTTTGGGTAAGTTTCACTATATTACCCCTACATATGTTCATGGCGGGCATTTAAGGTTCGAACAGAGGGTTATGCTTCATTTTGAATTGTTTATGTATAGTCTTTTTAAAAAGAGACACCCAGTTTATCTTTGGCAGCTTATAACATGCTTTTAGCATGTATCATAACTTCGTTATTTATTATTTTGTTCGGTCTGATATCAAAATGTGCGGAAAAACACAGCAAGTTCTCTTGGGCCTATAACTCAGTTTTGGAAAAAATGCCAGTTACTTCGTTTTAATTTTGGGCAGCCGATTACTGCTATTGTTTAACTTGTAAAATCTATAGTCTTTTTAAAAAGAGACACCCAGTTTATCTTTGGCAGCTTATAACTGCTAGACAGGATGTACATAACCGGAATCTTAGAGGTGTTGTTAGGTATGATGTTCCTCCTCACTCAACTGCCAAGTTTAGAGACTGTTTTGCATTCCTGGCTGTAGATTTTTTGAATTCGGATGCTTACAATATGATTTTAAATAGTTCTAGAGAGGCATTCAAAAGAAGCTATAAGCGTGCAGACAACATGGAAGAACGCTTATGTGAATGTTTGCCTTTTATGTAATGATATTGTTTATAATTGTTGCACAATAAATATTTTTCTTTCTTTCTTTCTTTCTTCATAGTGTCTACCCAAGCATCAAATATGGATGCATTACAACCAACTACTTAACACTAGAAAAGGATATGATTTCTAACATTCAACTCTAGGTCATTAATTCTACACCAGAGGCCAAAGCAATCAAAATCTGCCTGCAGTTGTCTTGTATTTATTTAGTTTACTTTATATCAATGGACTAAAAGCCCACAGGCAATACAACAGTATCTTAATAATATATATTTAAGTACAATTTTATTAGCAATAGATGGTTGGCATATTGAAAAAGAGAAAATATATATACCAATAATAACAAATAACCATAGAGAACAAAAACTACTAAGCAATAGTAATAGCCCTTAGCTGTGTTAGGAATCCTGATTTATTTCCAAAACAGTCCAATCTAATGCACTTTTCATTTGCAAATCTAGTAGATCTGGTGGAGAAGGAATGACAACTATAATTTGTTCCATTCTATGAGCAGTGGCAGTGAAAGAAACTTCAATACCACAAATCGTGGTCGTCGTTTTAAACTCGTCCCGCATTATTTTATGTTTCGAGGGTTGTATTGGATGAAAAATTTTATTTTTTTGTCATCATAAGCATGAAATGATTATCCACGGACTGGTTTAAATTTCACCTTTCACACTGTAATTGTTAGTGAACAAACGGATTTTCAGTGTTAAACAATAAATTGTTTACTGGTTGGTCTATTGTTTGTTTTCGACCTGCTGGTGTAACCATGTGCCTACATGCTTATCAGGTGATAAATTCCAATACAAATATATAGTCCGTCTGGGCTGTAAGTGTTAGTGAATTTGAATATAATTTTTGAATCTAGAGTCGGTTTCACTTGTCATGATTTCCTCATGCTTTAAGTGCAGTGTCGATTTGGGGGACTCCGAGAAGTATGTCTCCTATGATGGATGCAAGCAAAAATTTCACTACAACTGTACTGATTTAACACCTTCAGAGATCAGGGTTATCGAGCTTAAGACTAAAAGGAGTCTAAAATATTTCTGTGAGACGTGCCAAGAGGGATTACGGTTAATACCAATAATGCAGAAGCGAATTGATGTTTTGGAACAGCGGCTTGAACTGCTAGAAGTTGACATTAAGAAGAAGAGCACTGCTATTATAGATCAGACTCCACATGCTGCATTGCCGAATTCTAATGCATCCGGTGAAAACATAATGTCTGAAGTTTTCGAAAGGCAGAAGCATGTGAATAATTTGATGATTTTTATTTTAATTTGCCCACTGATGAATCGGATGCTACTCAGGTAGCAGTCTTGCTCGCTGAAGTCTGCGATCAGCCTATTGAGGTGTTGAGTCACGAAGCTCGGTAGGCCTAACCGGAATGGACACAAACCTATTAAAGTTGTTCTTGGCGACACTCAACTAGTTCACAAGGTCTTAAAAAACAAAGACAAAGTGTTGGCCTCACGTCAAGTTTATATTGAAGCGGATCTCACTCCAGTGCAGCTTGATGAACTTAACAATAAAAAACAAGAATTGAAAACCCGCCGAGCTAATGGCGAGGTCGACCTTGTTCTTAGGTACACAAGTGGTCGGCCAAGTATTGATTCAAAAATCTAAATCCTCAGTCTAATTCCTTATCTGATCAAGCTCGTTCAGCAAGTGATGTTCGATGTTATTACCAGAATGTTCGCGGTCTCAATACCAAAACCCATAACTTTCTTAACGCCGTCGCGGCAAACAGCTTGGACATTATTACTATTACGGAGACTTGGTTATGGCCTGGCGTGTCCAATTCTGAACTGTTTACGCCTTCATACACAGTATACCGGTTGGATCGCAGATTTGAATTTACGGGGGCTTCGAGGGGCGGTGGAGTGTTGCTGGGTGTGGTGAGTGATATCTCCTCAGTGCCGCTTGATCTTTCGCGTTTTGGCAATGTAATCTTAACATCGATATCGTGGGTTGTAAGATTAAAATTGACTTCTTTGTTTTATGTATTATAGTTGTATATATTCCACCGTCGATATCTTTGCATGAATTTGAAATTTTCTTTGACCACTTATTGTCGATTAATACTTTATATGATGGCAAAATCCTTATTTTGGGTGATTTTAATGTACCTGGATACGCTACCAGCAGCTATCTTGACCCCAAATATGAACTTATATCTAACTTCTCTAGCACACTAAATTTATCTCAATACAATACGATATTTAATATCAATAATCGCCTACTAGATTCAGTATTCTCAAATTATAGTTGTCACGTTGCGTATTTCGGTGATATTCCGTTTGTTGATGAAGATGCATATCACCCATCACTGTTGATTGAATTTAAAGCTACGATCTCGCATGTAAATAATTTTCCAGTCAATAGAAACTCATCTAAAGAATATAATTTCCGAAAGGCGAATTTTCCTCTGATGTATGATATGCTGGCGGAGACGGATTGGTCACCGATTTACGATTCTGAAAATGTTAATACTTCTTGTAACGCTACTTACGATATCCTTGACAATATTTTTCAGGTGTGTGTACCCGTCAAAATTCAACGCAAAAGGCGATTTCCACCCTGGTTCTCTAGCATTATCATAAATAATATTTTTAAGAAGGAGAAGGCTTATCGAGATTACAGGAAGCACGGTGCCAGATATTTTTTGGAGAGGTATCATTCATTGAGGAGTCTCATTAAGAACCAAGTTGGTTTAGCTTACAGACAGTATATAACTGGTGCTGAAGCGAGGATCTCTAATGATCCGTCCACTTTTTGGTCCTCCATCCAGAGTAAAAGGGGGCAATCGAGGATTCCAGGGGTTATGCATTGCGATGATCTCGAGTGTAGCACTCCTCGCAGCATTGTTGATGCTTTCGCTAATTATTTTCAGAGCGTTTATAAGAATTCTGTTCCTGCTGGAGTCCCTCGCACCTCGGCATATGTCACAAGTACAATTATAGATATGTCACAAATTACAGCTCATGATGCCTTAGTTGCAAGTAGAAAACTTAAAAATAAATTAACGGCCGGAGTGAACGGAATACCCAGCTTCCTGGTGAGAGATTGTTCGTACGTGCTGGCTGAACCCTTGGCTCTTTAATCAGGTACTCTTGACTGGCTCTTTTCCAGAAATCTGGAGGGTGGCTAGGGTGACGCCTGTCTTGAAGAAGGGCGACTCCAGTGAAATAAAAAATTATAGACCTATCTCCATCATTTGCAACTTTTCTAAAATCCTTGAAATGTTAATCCACAGTTCCATCTTTCCGCAGATCCGTAGCATGCTCTCCGAATATCAGCATGGCTTTATTGACTCTAGATCGTGCGTTAACAATCTGTGTTCATTTTCACACAAAGCATGTGAGGTTTTGGATTCACGTGGCCAGTTGGATGTGATATACACGGATTTTCAAAAAGCCTTTGATCAGATTGACCACTATGTTTTACTCGCTAAGCTAGAGAACCTGGGTATGTCGCAGAGATTGATTGACCTTGTTAGATCGTATTTACTTGGCCGGGTGCAGTATGTCGAGTGTGAGGGTTTCAGATCGTCATCATTCACTGCGGGTTCGGAAGTACCCCAGGGGGTCTAACCTGGGGCCACTTCTATTTCTGATTTTCATTAATGATCTTATTAACTTAATTAATTGTGATAAGCTCGCGTATGCTGATGATCTGACGATATTTCATAGAATATATAGTGTTGCCGATTGTGTCCTTCTGCAGGAGGATTTGCGGGTCATAAGTGACTGGTGTAGGGTTAACAGATTGACACTGAATATTTCGAAGTGCAACATAGTGAGTTTTAGTCGCAGCAATAATCCTATTTTTTATGATTACTCACTGGGCGAAGCCGTGCTAAATCGATGGGAGAGGATGGCCGATCTTGGCATATTGTTCGATAACAAACCATTTGTACCTCATATTGACCAGATGGTGGCTTCGGCCTCCAAAGTGCTCGGTTTTGTTATCCGTAATAGTAAACATTTCAATGATTCTTCTACAATTAAAATTTTATATTATACATTTGTACGTTCCAAGCTTGATTATGCATCAATTGTATGGAACCCAATATATCTTACTCACATTGGCCACATTGAATCTGTGCAGAGACGATTATTTAAGTACCTAGTTTTTAAAGAGGACAATGTGTACCCTATTAGAGGATTCGATCACATTTTATTACTAGCTGGTTTCACTGAGCCTACTCTTTTCACCAGGAGAAGGGTTCAATCAATCAGGTTTCTATATGGATTGTTGAATTCCAAGGTTGATTGTGTTTCTCTCCTGAGAGATATTTGTTTTTGGGTGCCGCGACTGGGGGCAAGGTACACTACGTCCTTTTATCTCAGCACGGCTAGGTCCAATATTTTAAGACAATGTCCTCTTTATTTGATGTGCAGTGTATTCAACCATATATGTAATACATGTGATATTAATGCAGATTCTCTTGAGAGTATAGTTAGCGCCGTGTTGAATTTGAATCGTTGATTGTGCTCAGTCTGATAATAGTGTCTTATATGCCAGTTATATTTAAAATTAATTTACTTCTTTCATTGTAAATGTATAATTTCCTACTAATCTGATTGCAGTAATTATTGGTTAGTGGTTTGGGTATCATTAAGCATAGTATTTATATGTATTTGTAAATTTCCTATAAGTGGGTACTAACCTGTTGGAAATAAAGGCTATATTTATTTATTTATTTATCATGGGACACTCTTGTATATGTACATTAGGGTATTAGGAGACTGGCATATGACTGGAAAGACCTGCTTGTCAGGAAGGAGTCTGGCTGTGAAATTGTTGGGTGATGGTGGACTGTCTGTCATGTCCAATTGGGCAAATGTTAACACGGGCATTCCCCAGGGCCTATCTTGTTTCTTCTATTAAACGACGTACCTCTACTAGCCATCAATAGTTATATAGCTTTTTCTCAGATGACACATCTGCTGTTATTGAAAGGATTGATTATGAGTCTTTGCACCAAAACAAACAAATGTGTAAGAGATATAGCTGAGTGGTATGTGAAGTATAGCCTTTGCCTGAACAGCACAAAAACTAATTTTCTGGTTTTTACTCATATCAGGGTGACCCAGGACAGGAGTCTGCTTGTCAGGGACAAGTCAGCAAATCTTGTTCAGCATGAGGCCACAACTTTCTTGGGCATTGCGAACCCTCATCTCTCATAAATTGGTCAAATCCATAACATCTGTAACAAACTACCATCAAGAAACTAGGCTGTTCTGCAGTTGGGATTATACACTTTTTCTTTAAAAAAATTACAAATTAAGACCAAAAAATTTATTTTGTTCTTGATTTTGGGTAGGTATGCCATGGGTTAATTTCGGTTAGTTCCTATTTGTTGAGGCCCCGGAGCAAGCGGAGACCCATGCGCGAAGTGAAATATTAGTAGAATGATTTTGCCCTTCTACAGCATTTAACCTCAAAACTCGAACTTCGAGGACTTTTCCTGGACTCTTAAACTACTCTATAGGACACCCCCTTTCTATTGAAAAAGAGAAAATTGCAAAATTTCGTAGGTCGTGAACTTTACCCGAGCTTTACCAGACCCCAAATCTTAAATGAATACATCCTGATTAGATGTTACACATTACACACTTATGTAAATTAGAATTTTCTCTTTATACTAACATATTAAAGCTGTCCAAAGTTAAAACAAAGAGAAAAGTGAACTTTTGACATATTTGTTCAGCCGATCAAAATAAATGCTTCTGGGAGCGGTAACGATTTAAATTTCACAGAAGAAGGGGGAGAAGCGTGTTTTTAGTATAGTATGGTTTGATAATTTTGCTAAATCGAAGTAAGGCGTCAATTACTTTGTTTTTTCTCATGTTTTTGGAAGACATATCAAATGATATTACACATTAAAACAAATTAACTACACTTACTTTTATTTAATTATGTAAAGTTAGTTAACCCATCAAATATATTCTTTGAAATAACCAAACAACATCACTAGCATTATTATATATTTTTTTTTATTAAAACGAAGGTAATATTATTACTATTATTTTCACATGAAATAAATTATTTTTTCTTAAATTACTTCATTATCCAAGTTAATATCTAAAAAATTATGTAGGATATGGTGTAATGATGAAAGTGGGAGAACAATTTATTTGGATCAATGAAAGTAGAATTAAGAAAAGCATTTATTTAACCATAGAACAACCAGTCTTTTATTGTGATTGCCAATTACTGTGTTTTTACTTTTTGTTTTTTGATTATTTTGTTTCTGTATAAAACGAAGTAACTACATTTTGCTGGAAAAAAAAACAAAGCAACTGCATCTCACAACATTAAAACGCAGTAACTGCGATGTAGTTACTTTGTTTTTATTCCGCAAAATGTAGTTACTTCGTTTCATACAGAACCAAAATAATCAAAAAACAAAAAGTAAGAACACAGTAATTGAATATCACAAATAAAAAGACATTAACTGTTAAACAGTTGCAGTTTTTGCATTGTGGAGTTACGGTGTTTTAATTTTGGAATGGCAGGGGTATGTGTGCAATTACTGCTTTTAGCATGTATCATAATTGATCCGTTAAGAAAGAGACATAATAAACAAATCAGAAAGTTAACAATTTCCGCGATCCTTAATTTAATTAGGTCCTTACCTGCAGAATCTTCTTTCCTTCATCAATTAACAGTTCTTCAAACTCTGGGGAACGACGCCCTTGATTTGCTAATTTTTTATATAAAAATGTGACAACTTTTTCCCTTAAAGTATCGTCCCCTGCAGAGTGAACATTACTTAAAATTCCTTTTGTGGAGTTAACTTGATCTTCTTTAAAAACCTGAGTTAAAGCATTGCAGGCAATTGTATAATCTTGATCTTCCAGTTGCAAAAGCTGTGATAAAATGCTGGCAATATTCATGACATGCTCTTTATTATCCTTGCAAAGCAATGGCAAAACCTTCATAGCACAGATGCGAATATCGCTATCACTATCCTCACATAAATCCAAAACAGCATTTAAAGCTTGGTCTTGAAGTGTGGGAAAGTGCTTGAAAAATTTTGAAATTATTTGTGCTGCTAGTTTTTTCTCTTTAGGACCACCTTGGGTACCGTTTATGCATTCTAAGTATTCGGAAGAATGCTAAAAAAGTAAATAAAAAATACCATTTTATCTACCATATGAATTCTATAAAAGTAGATCCAACAAATTAAAGAAAAACGCTAACCTCAGAAATCTTATCTTTAGCACCAGAAAGTGTTTCATATTTTTCATAGAGTTCTTGAAGTAAATCAGCCATAACTGGTTTGCTATAGAATCACATGCAGTGTTGTTTTTATAAATTAATGGAGAAAACGTGAACACAATTTTACTTTTAACTTTAGCCGGAAAACCATGGATCCATGGAACCAACACAACCACAAAATATTTTGTGAACACAACCAACAACGACAACAACCAGCCCAGCCAGCCACGGCCACCTTATAGATAGGTGGCCTTGAGCCAGCCCGCGTTAATTATAATTATCTATTATCTTAACCACAAAATAGCGCCCGAGCCCCGAGCCCAGGACTGTATTCGAGTAGCGTCTACCTACCGAAATTTTGAGCCTTCACGCATGCGCATGTGCTAATTCATAAATTTTTCCGTTATTTTTTCTTGATTTTGGGTTGCCTTGGATTAGTTTGGGTAAAGCTTTATTTGACATGTATCCATTTTTCGCGCGAATATTCGCTAAAAAGTTAAAGAAGTTTTAACTTTTTTCCCGCCAAAACCAACAAATTGACGTTGACAGTATGACGGTTTGTTGGTTGTTGTTTGAGTTGCTAACACTCGTTTAAAGATCCTTTACACAAATAGTGCACTATGTAAAAATCGACCTCTCCTATAGGTCGATCCATCTCGTATTACGATATGTCTGCGTGCTGCAATTGATTTCTGTCAAGAGCTCTCGTGGTGTAGAGGTTTAGATCGTTGGGTCTCACCAGGAAAACGCGGGTTCGAACCCCGTTGCTTTTGTTTTTAAATATTATGTTTCTAAACAGCTTTTTTCTTGATTTTGGGTATGTCTTGGGTTAGATTGGGTTAGCACCTGGTTAGTTTCTCTTTCTTGAGTCCCCGTAGCGAGCGAAGCGAGCGGAGGGCCATGCGGATCGACCAATGGGAAAGGCCGATTTTTATATAGTGCACTATTTGTGTAAAGCATCTTATAATGCTGCTAACACCCCCTTGTAAGGGGATGGAATGGCACTGCTGCGAGGCAATTGCCAGCCGCCCCTCGTCCGGCGCTTAAACAGAGGCAGAGCTGCTTTTCTGCTTGCGTTACACGATCCTCCGGTTTAAGGGGCCTTGTATTCGGTGGGAACCTCCAGTAAAACGGGCCTGTGCCCCTGGTGATTCCCGACTTTTGCCTTAATAAAAGCTAATAAATTGCACGACTGAGCCTCTATGTAAGGAGACTTCGCACACTGTAGGTATAATCACTCTCTGTCAGAGACTCCAAACCCCCACAGGATATACCCCCGACTGCCCTCAAGCCACGCTACCGAGCACGGAAATCCCTGGAGTCGTAGTAGGAATCACCCTCCACTACGTGACCCACCCCTTACACTGTCCAGCAGGCACGACTTTCCAGACTCTCCCCGAATGATTGGAACACGTTTTCTAAGCAAAAAGCTTTTACTATCCGTGCCGAATTCTGTAATACGTTTTGTCTGGCTACGCCCCCGGAGCGACAACACCGGGCTGCTGCAAATGTGCAGGTTCGAAATTCGAAAATGTTGCTGTGGGTAGACGTAAGTCAGGACTTTTACCACACCACAACTGAACTGACAACTGGAACTGGAAACCGAAACTTTCAATCAGTTTGCTTATCTAGGATAAAAAAGTAAGAGCCTATTCGAGTTTTTTGGTACTTCAGTGAGCGTAATACGATTCTTTACAGTCCTACGTCATCATGCTATATTAGCCGCTTCTGATCGGTGAGTTAACGTCACTTTAGAGTACTGTTAATTCTTCACAATTGGCCCTCCGCTCGCTTCGCGCGCTCTGGGGCGCAATCAGCCAAAACTGACTTAAATTAAAATTAACCTATATTTATAAGGAGAAACAAACATAACCTGAAAATAATAAAGAAAACACGTCTTGTCCCAGAGGGAATTGAACGCGGGACGTTCACTCTCCAAAAGCAAAATCTGACCATTAAACTAACTAGACCTGGTGGAATAAACTGACTGGACCGTAGATAAGCTGAAAGTGAGTGTGACCTTAATCCACCAATGAGAAGCGGCTAATATAGCAGTGTCGCTAATTCATATATTTTCAAGGTTTTTTTTTTTCTTGATTTAGGGCATTGCCTTGGATTAGTTTGGGTTAGTTTTGTATGGTGGCGTCCCCGGAGCGAGCGGAGGGCCGTCGAAAATATGCCGTAGGTAGACGCGAGTCAGGACGCTTACCACACCAAAGGATCTTCTTAAAATGCCTTTAGCGACATAAGTGACAGGCTACAGAAAGAAAGCACTACCGTCTGAACGTCCTCGTCGTGGCGGTAGTGCAGAGAGTGTTGTTTCGTGTGCAAGATACTGCGAACAAAGATTTATGGTTGCCCGTACCACATCAGAAAGCTACGAGACCAGTTGGCAGCAATTCGACAGACCCTAAAGGTATGCTGTTTGTCAACAATGTAATGTGCGCGCAACACTAAAGCCCTCTGATTTGGTATGGGAAACGATACATCTACTCGAATAAGGCAGTTGAAGAGACATTTTATGGCGCAAGCATCACATATGTGGTCACAACTTCTGCGCAAAAAGTCCAGTATTCTGTAATTTTTACGGATAATATTGGAAATGTTTTCATCATTAAGTCATACTTCCTGATCCCTGATCAAAGATAAGTAATTCCAAGTCGCTTATTTTGAAAACATTTTGCAGACCTCTGCCGCTCAAAAAATACTCGAAAAGTATCGGATCTGTACGACTATAAAAACTTGCAATTTTACACTTGCCTGCGCAAAAGAACGCCAGATCGCCTGGGTACAAAAGATATTTGCACCAATTAAAATTAAGGATTATATCGTTAATAAAAAGTAAGAATAAAATTGAGCCCAAGTATAATCGGGCACCCCAGATTTGACTACAATTTATTTGAATGTTATATGTTATACCACTGATGTCCACATATTGCTTTCGATCAGTCAAGTAGTAC
>MU192770.1:3033-20009 GCA_016904865.1 Pissodes strobi | reverse complement strand
AGGGACCTTTAAGCATAGCCTGGTGAACCAGGGACCTTTAAGCATAGTCTGGTGAACCAGGGACCTTTATTCATAGCCTGGTGAACCAGGGATCTTTAAGCATAGCCTGATGAACCAGGTACCTTTAAGCATCGCCTGTCAAAACAGGGACCTTTAAGCATAGCCTGTCATAGCAGGGACCTTTAAGCATAGCCTGTCATAGCAGGGACCTTTAAGCATAGCCTGGTGAACCAGGGATCTTTAAGCATCGCCTGTCAAAACAGGTACCTTTAAGCATAGCCTGTCATAAGAGGGACCTTCAAACATGGCCTGTCATAGCAGGGACCTTCAAACATACAATTACATAAAAATTAAAACAATTTATGCCTTTCACTAGACGTTACTCATGAAAGTAAATGTGTGTTTCTCAAAATAACCATAAAAATGTTCATACCTTATGTTATTTTTTATCTGGCCAGGATCGTAACTGCTCATGCGCTGATACTGTAGTCCTACCTCGGCTGCCAATTCTTTTGAGTGCGTACCTCTCATTAGGTAAACAATGTGTCACTTCAAAGGGGCCGTGAAATTTTGCTTTCAATTTTCCTCCGTTTGCCAACTGACTATTTTCAATAAAAACTTTATCACCAATAGTGTATGGTACTGCAGGAATTCTCTTCTTATTGAAGTTGAAGTTGAAGATGGTTTTATTCGTTATTTCGCACAAGCGACTGTGGGCTTGCTGCCTCATTACTTCTGTATCCACAGCAGTGTTCTGCAATGGCATACTAGTTAACCGTTCGTCCGTTGCTTTTAGACGTCGATTTTCGCCAAACATTAACACCCACGGCGCGAAACCGGTTGATTTATTAACCGTTACATTAAAATCGTCCTCGATATCAGGTAACACTTTTGTCCTTATTTTTTCGTCTTTCTTATTCAAAACCGCACGCAATGCATTAAACAGACTTCTCATATCGCGTTCCACTTGTCCATTACCTCGAGGAACCCCTGTTGCAATTAGGTGCAACTCAACAAAGTTATCATCCAGGGTTTTCGAAATTTTCCTGATACAAATGCTGTTCCTCGATCAGTAATTATTCTTTTTGGTGTACCCAATTCAGTAAACAATGTATGCAATGCCCTTATAGTACATTCTGTGGTTTTCTGTCTAATAGGAGATAATTGCACAAATTTAGTGAAAGCGTCTATAATCACTAAAATTTGAGTGCACTCATTAGATTTCACCAGAGGCCCGGCGTGGTCAATATGCCAAGTATCCAATTTGTTTGAAGGCTTAATTTTCTGCTGCCACAGACCACTTCTTTTTCCGGTAAATGATTTGCCCAATACGCATGATCGGCAGTTGGCCACATATTTGCGCACCGTTTTGCCCATGCGTGGCCATACTAAGTCCTCTTGTAATTTAATTAACATTTTGTCAGCACCAATATGAGATGACTCATCGTGATAAAGTCTCATTGTCTCTAATCGAGCCGCTATAGGAACAAAGCAGCGTTCGCGTCCGTCATGTGAATTTCGTAAAAACACTAAATTGTCTTTTACTATCTATCCCGTCTCATGATGCGTTTTATTTATTATTGTCTGACAAAACACATCCTCTGATTGATATTCACTGATTGTTTGGTTTGTCATCAAGAACCCGGGCTACTAAAATTTGTTTTGATGGAGGCGCTGCGTTCCGACTTAAATAGTCCACGTGTGTCATTTTATAATCCGGTCTATATTCAATATCAAAATTGAAGTCCTGTAATTTAATCCACCATCTTGCAACCCGAGGGTGTAACTCCTTTTTGAGTGCTGTAGCCCGCACAGAATTACAGTCTGTGTAAATTGTAAATTTGATACCATACAGGTATGTGCGAAAATATTGAGTGGCTTCTACGATGTAATATGCCACCGGGTGTAAAACATTATTTCAGTCTTTTGCATAAGTATGGCACCTAAACCTAACGAACTCGCGTCTGTATGTAGTTCTGTAGATAAGTCCGAATCGAAAATGTTCAGAATCGTTTCACTAAATCTAAACGAACATTTTCGCATTCATTTGTCCACTCAAAAATGTTTCCTTTACGCAACAACGCAGATATCGGTGCGGTTAAACTTGCAAAATTTTTCACGAAACGTCTAAAATATCCAACCAGTCCTAAAAATTGCCGAACACCCTTTACATCTGTAGGAGCCAAAGTTTGCGCAAGCGCGTCGACTTTCCGTGGGCTAGGCCTAACAGTACCGCTTTCAATCACAACACCCAAATATTCCACAGATGTTTTGAAAAAGCTGCATTTTTTAAAATTCAGCACAAATCCGGCCTTTGAAAGAGCGTCAATAACTCTCCGTAAGTTATTAAGTCCTGTCTCAATAGTTCGCGCGGAACACAACACATCGTCAACATAAACAAATGCGATATCGTCTTTCAGCGGTCCAAGTGCTTTATCAATGGCGCTTTGATAACATGACGGAGAGTGTATGAAACCGAACGGCATTCGATTATACTCGTAAAGTCCATATATGTTTTGAATCTTCTTCGATTTCGACTTGGTGAAATCCCGACATCATATCGAGAGTACAAAAATAAACAGCTTTTGCAAGCGCGTCAATCTGATCTTGTATGCGTGGTAGGGGGTAATTATTGCGTAATACCCTTTTATTGACATCACGATAATCTACACATAGCCTTGTGTCCCCATTTCTTTTCTTTACAAGGACGATTGGGCTGGCGTAAGGAGATTCACTGTGCCGTATTATTCCATTCTGAATTTGATCCTTTATAATTTGCTTCACTTGCAATCTTTCGCCGTAGGACAAATGGCGAGGCTTATAGGCGACCGGCTGTGAATCACGCAATATTATCTTTAACTTGTTTGTTGTTACAGCGGCCGGTGTTTGATTTATTGCATCTTGAAGCATTGATTTTATTTCTTTACTTACTCGCTCGTCTAATCCTGACAAATTTAATTCACTTTCCTCAAAGGTATATATCGTACAAATTCGGGGTCTACTTAGTGGATCATATACAATGTCGACACTGTTCGCATTAACTTCAATTTTAATACCTGGTCGCTTTAAAACATCAAGGCCGATTAAAGCGCCAATAGCACCTCCAGGGATGGATCCATCTGGCACAATCAGAAAATCAATTTCTAAGGGCATGGTTGGTGTAAACATCAGGGCGCTGCTGCGACCAATAGGCTTCGTAATGCAATTTCCCACTCCAGATAAAGTTTGGAAATCCGGTTGAATTTGCAAATTTAAGGATTTTGCTACTTTTTCGTGTAGTAGTGAGACATTTGCCCTTGTGTCCACTAAATACGTTATTGAGCTAATTGTTGAATTGTTGGAGATCGTAGCTGTGGCAGATGAGCGAATAAAACGAGTATTTTGTGACAGTAGCACTCGTTTTGATACCTCGCGTCATTGTTTACGATAACACGTATCTTCTGTGTGGCCCTTCTTCTGACAGATTTTGCAAAACTTCACACTCACTGCGTTGTTATTGTCAGACGAAATTTTTTTTGATTTTACTGCACTAGGACCGGGAAGAACTTTCTCCGACACAGATTGCACTTTTTCATCATATCTGCAATGCACTTCTTTATGTCCATAGCGATGATATCTTCGGCAGTCTCCGGGGAAAACAGGGGGTTCATCACGAAAGCTGTATGGTCGTTTTCGTGATATATCACGAACCCGCCCACCAACATTCATTTTATTGGCGTCACAGGCAGCCAACAATTTTAATAGTTCAGAATCACATGTGGGAGCTTGCAAGCAGATTCGGTTTTTCCTTCAATATTTTGAATATCGTATCAATAAGACTTAGGACAACGTTCCATGGAAAGTCTGAATAAAATCTTCTGATAGACGTCAGTTTGGCGTTACCATATTCTACCAGTGATTCAAATTTTGAACTGGTTATCTCTAGGCAGACTCGGATGCGAGTAGCAGGAGTACCTAACTCAAGAAATGCTATTTCGAAGTCTCGACGACGAGAAGCCCAATCTCTGACAATTGGTTTCCAGTGTTGATAAAATTGTGCCGCTCGTCCTCGCAAGGCGTGGCCAGCTTTTAAGACAATTAGTGTATCAGATGTTGCAAGCTCATGTTGAATTCGGCTTACATCATCCATCCACTCGACCATAGTAAATGGAGTATCATCTGGGTCGAAACTTGCTAGGCGAAACTGCGCCGATGCCACACTCATACCTTCTGGGAACAGATGGCGATTGCGCACTTAGCGAAGCCGCCTGAAATGTAGCTTGAGTAACCTGGGCGTTGGCCATCGTTGACAAAATTTCCATTATCTGTTTTTGGAAACTATTATTACTTTCTTGCTGCATCTTGAATAATAACAGCATGTTATTATCTCTTAAATGTTCATTTTGATTAGTTAATCTCTCCGATTCACTCTCAATAACGTTCGTAACGACCGGACTCACTACGCGTTCGCGTTTTTCACCGTCGTCAGCCATTTTTCGTTCACACACTAAAAGTCACTTTTTATGTCCTTTCTTCTGTGATTTAGTCACAAGAAGTTATCCCACTTCTGATGATAGATTAGCGATAGATAATTTGTCTTGTTGTGGTTAATTAAAGCACCAATTTTCCAAAAATGCATTTTATTCCGACAAAACACAGGTTAATAACCGACTTGCCAAGCTCAACTGCTTTGCTTTTTAACAAAACTGCAACATTAACATTTTCTCAAGTTCATATCGACGACCCATATTCGACCTTTGTTTATTAAACAACGAGCACGCCGCAGCATTCCAGGAGATAAGGCGATTCGGGATGACGCAAGCTAACATATCTTATATTTTGTACATTCTCATTTATTTTCTGTACAGGGGGATTTATTTTATCAGGGTGTAAGTCACTGTATTATATTTTTCTAACGGGTCTCAGAGGGGATTGAAATACTGCACAATACTGCTATATAGAGTTTTACGTTTGAAAATTTATTAATTCTTGCATTTATATCATGCAATATCGTCAAACAAAAGATAACTTGGCCCTGGAACAGGCACAGCATGACTAATTATAAAGTTCGCACAGCCGTTGTTGACCCTCGAAACGCATGCAATTGCATGCGTTTCGAGGGTCAACAACGGCTGGGCGAACTATACTTATTATTTTTGCAAGAAGTAATATACTAGGGAAAAACAAGCGTATTGAATAATAGTTCATGATACCGTCTTCGGTATGTTATTGCAGTCGAGGACTCATAGCTGATTCTTTGTCTTATGGGCACCCGTAGTGTATAATGGGGTGTAATGTTGTATAAAGTTGTATATAATCTTCATAAATTTCTTTTCTACTTTGAATTTTGCAAATAAGAACTTGTAAAGTCGTACATAAGCTGTGTAAATTTAGATTTCATATTAATGACATAAATGGACGAGCTTTGTTCTTGCCTAGGGGTCTAAACTCTTAAAAGAGCAAACAGTGGCTATTTTATTGGTTAGTTTTTCTTAGTATTTTATGTCTATCACCTGTAGGGTGATATGATATTGGTTTTATTATGACCTTCGCATTTTGGCAAGACGACTTTCATTATTATTTTTATAAATACTCTTTGAGTGGCGAGTATTCTGAAAGAGCTGGCTGAAATTGCAGTAAGAGAATGCATACTTAGCGCTTGTTCTCTTTCAGGTTTTTTTTCGGGGAGCCAGTTTTGTCGGGAGCCAGTTTTTTTTATGGGAGCTACTTCTTGGCTGGATCTGTTTTTGCTTGGAGTTGTGTATACGGAGCAAGCTATTTTTGGTTTGGAGCGAGCTTTGCGTGGAGAGAGTTTAAGTAGCTAACCAAGTAGCTACCAGTCAATACAGTTGGTTGTGTTTTATTGGTACCGACTGTAGCCCTAGAGGTATGGGGATTACCTCAAATGCCACTGAGAGTTTATGGTCCCAAGGTGCATAGCAGTAGTTCACGTGCAGAAGCTCGAAGGTGATATCGGCGAAGACTAGTAAAGATAAGTTTAGGTTATATTTGTGATCTTTCGACATAATGTTATTGACGTGTTATTAGTATTTTCCAGCGTGTATTAGATTGCGTGTTTTTATTTCTTTCTGCGAGGTATTGATATAATTATTTTTTTTAACTGTTTAGGTGTAAGCAAAGCTTACCAATGTGTATCTAAATAACTACGATATTTATTAGTGTGATTCAATTAATGCTCATAGTTTTTATGCTACATTTCATTATTCTTACAATTTAATTTATATTTTGGTAAATGATAAACATTGTCGTTCTGACTGACTAAATGTCTGATTATAGTAATTTTACATAGCGGTATCTCATAAACTAAATCTTAAGATTTATTCATGTACAACTGCTACACGTATACCATGGTACACGCGCAACGAAGTTAGTAGTTATAAGTATTATCCTGATAACTTTTGATTATTAGTCGATGTGACGATAGATACCTTAGTACTTTTTATTTGCTCTGAAATACAAGTACAAACAAGTGTAGTAATAGTCGTCTGGATTTTTAAATCGCCCTTGTGTAGCTAATAGTCGTCGATTTTGGATCGCCCTTATAGATTCTTAAGACCGAGGATCTTCTAGTTTGGGTCTGCGAATTTGGTTATTTCAAACTGGTGGCGCCCTGGTCAAGAGTAAGTAATTGGCCCACTCCCACGCCGACGAACAAGTGGGAGCACACATGTTGCGCTGGCCGCATCCTTCAGAGTAGGTACTAACTTATTCATTATATCTTGCTAACACATTTAAAAGAGTTTTACGCTAAACAGCTTCAACCATAAACCGGTTTTTTTTATGGCAGTGGCACACACACTAAAGGGAGATCCTATGGCGCTCGACGAGCGGTGTGTGCGCGAAGATGTTGATTGACACGGTTCTTGAATATTTGTAGGTTGTAATTAGTGGGAAACAGATGTCCTGGAAGTGAGTTCCACAGTGATGCAGTGCGCCAGACAACAGAGTACAAAAGAGTTCTGGTAAAGCGATGTTCTAGGTGTTTCTAGTTGTACGACGAACTGGTGCGCTCCTGCCGTCTGTCGGGACTGTCTGACAGGAGTTGCCAGGGGCGGGATTATGCGGGCCAAATCCTGGGAACATCTGCCGTGAAAGTATCTGTAAAACAGAGACATCTCGGCCACATGTCTGCGATGTTCCAGACTATCCAGATTCCGGGTCAACTCCGGATCGCCGACGAGACGCACAGCCCTCTTCTGAATGGAGTCCAGCAGCTTTAGGGCATGCTTTGGTGCGGCACGCCAGATATGTGAACAATATTCTAAGCACGGTCTTATTTGCGCTTTGTACAGCAAGAGCAACTGCTGCGGTATATAGAGTTTTTTGTTGCGAAATAGCGCACCAAGCTCCTGGGAGGCTGATTTTGCGATGTTAGCAACATGGTCATGCCATGACATATTGCTGTTGACCGAGACACCCAGCAGCCCGATTGACGAGGATGAAGGAATGGTCGATCCTGCCATAATGATGTCAGGGCCCGCTGTATTGGCCCTCTTAGTAAACGTTGCTGCTTGGGTCTTTGCTGCATTGAACTGGACCAAATTTCGGTCGCCCCAAGTTTGAACTTTCTTCAGGTCTTGATTAATTGCTGTATTCTGCTCCTGTCTGCGGTGATGAGTCTCAGTCGCTGGTAAGGGTTTTTCTAATCAAAAGTGGGAGACAAGGGTACTGTCATCTGCACCTCTTCCCTGCTCAAAACTTTAGATTTCACTGGTTCGTATCCTACTGATTGCTTTTTCAGAAACGCTCTCACTTTCGGGTATTGAGAAATGTCCATGTCTGCATCGACCAATAACATATATGATAGATTTGAATTTTAATTCCTGCATATTTACTTACAAGGTCATAAACATAAGCCTTTATAACGTTCTCATTTACGGAAACTACCTTGTTCTCATGTTTCCATTGAGAAAATAAAGCAAATTCTTTCTGATACCGTCCTGCCGACTTATTTGGTATTAACTTTAGCTTCGTTAGATTTCTGCATGATTTCTTCGGGCATCAAATTTACACCATCCTCCAACCTCCAACTCCATTTCCTCAATTTTACCGAAAATAATTGTGAAATAACGCTAATTTTCAACTGACTTTAGTTTTTATTTAGACGTCATGTAGACATAAATAAAATTAACACAAATACGTTTCCTAGGTACATCAACGCTATCTTTCCATTAGATTTGAATTTTATGTCAAACACACAATGTTTTCACCAGTAAATATACCTAAACACTTTTCAAATATACGACGCAGAATAAAACTTCATTATTCGGTCAAGTTTCGTTTAGCGGAAAGCCATTAGGAAGAAATTAATTTTATTTTTGACATTATAATACCTCTCTCAACGCAGAACAATCACAATTTTTTGACGCAAATACATCAATCTCATTTTCAAAAAAAAATTAAGAGCGAAAATCTATTACAAAAAAAATCTTGGCTTAAAGTAACTCTCTACCTCTCTGACCCTAATTAACCAGAGTAAAAAAACAAGCGCGCTACTCACGCTTGTCTCTTCACTATCCCAAATTACCCCAAACTAACTCAATCTAACCCAACCTAACCTAAGCTAACCCAAACTAGCCTAAACTAACCCAAACTGATCAGAGTAAAAAGACCAGCGCGCTACGCACGCTTGTCTCTTCACTATCCCAAATTACCCCAAACTAACCCAAACTACCCCAAACTAACTCAAACTAACCTAAAATTATCATATAAAAAAATCTAGTTTTCTGGAAAACAAAACATTTGCAGAGAAAAGCAAAATTAATTTTTGTGCTAGTATTCTTGTGTAGAATCATCCTATAGAACGATATTTTTTGTAGCCGATTTCCGCTAAAAGAAACTTGAGCCATTATTTCAAATACTTAATATTCAACAGAACAGTATGAAATAAAATATTGTACATCATTCGTCCGGCAAATCCTTTACAGTATTCGTTACCAAAATTCCAGACTCGGCTCCTTCGTCGCCTCGTCCCGAAACATTTCACTCATACTGTAAAAGTTGATTTACTGGACTTATAACGTAAATATCTATTTTATGCATACAGATCGTATATAACATTTCTTACATTCATTTTTACATACTCCCCTATGGTCTCGGTCTTCTTTTTTCTTGTACGCCGTTGCTTTTTCTTCACTGATAATCCTCTACGATTTTCCTGGGCAATCCTCTGTATAGATCTTATACTAAGTTTCAGTGCTTTGGCGACTTTTTCTTGAATAGCCTTGGGGTTTATTATATTTTCGGTGTTAGTTTGGGTTAGTACATTTTTGCGTAAAAACGTCATTATGTAAGGTTTTAAAATTGAAATAGTGATTGGTCAAAAGTATTTGGGTATCACGTGGTACCAGCAGTTTTATCCAATCACGATTTGTTATCTAATAAGGAACGAGTTTTGCTAATATACGAGGTGTTACGTAAAAAATTTAAAAAAACTGTATTTAAATCAAAATTATAATGATCAAAAGAAATCTGTTAACGTGCACTAATGGCATAGAAAAATTTAGAGTTTGATGAAATTTGAGGAGTTATGCGACAAAGATTGTGATGTTTGTTGCGACAAGGGTTGTGGTCTTGAATTAGGAAAATATAAATTATCTTCCTGGGCCTGTCGCTCGTACCCTTTTTGAATAATTATTTTTTTATTGTTATCTGTAAAAAGAGTTTGCTGAAACGATCTTTTAGTCGAGTTGTTGCGAAAATATTGAGTTCTCCTTTCTGCAGGAGTAAAGGAATCATCAGATGTTATTTTTTGAAAAATTCAGTTTAGTGTTTTTTCTAATTAGAGGAAAATAGTTAGAATTATACACATAATCTCCCTTCCAGATATAATTTCTTTTAACCAATTCATTTGCCTCAAAGAAAGTTACATTTTCTAATGCCATTAACTGTTTAATATTTACTTGTCTCAAATGTTAGGAGCATTTTTTATCAGTTGACCTATGGTCTTCCTTACAATAAAAACAACTAGTTTTACAAGTAAAGGATTCATGTTCCTCTAAGTGTTTATCAGCCCACAATTAAAGCACTTCTCTTTGCCCTTACAATTATTTATTGTATGTACGTAACGCAGAAACTTAAAACACTGCGTAACGGAAGCAATATACACAGAAACATTAAATTCAAGAAAGTAAAAGTTAACATATTTGGGAGCTATAACACCTTGAAAAGTAAATAAAACTGTACCGGCGGGAACATAAGAAACATTCCCATCTTTGACCACTTTCCTATTCATTCTCTTAATACTTAAAATCCTAATCTTATCCCTGTTCGAACAATGATTTAGTAATTCATCTGCTGTTATGTCTACATCAACCTTTGTACAAATGCCGTTTGATATCACAAAATTAAAAAGGATAAAAATTTTATACCCTTTATCTAAAAGACTGCGATTATCCAATAATGAATTTGCCGCCTTATACGTCCTAAATTGAACCGCAATCCTATTTAGTCCTTTATTTGTGATTTTCAGAATATAAGATAAATTTAGGTTAAAAATATCTCTGGCAATTTTAATATTATTATTTTTACCAATAGGAAAACCGACTTTATCAGTGGATTCAATATAGCAAAAACGGGTCCTTTATCTGAAGGTGAATACAAAATAACATTTTTTGTTTGTTGTTGATCATTTGAAACTAGATTTGAAGAGTTTAAAGAATTTAGAGAATTTGGAGACATAGTAATAGGGTAGTCGCCCTCCTGTGTAGGGAGCTACTCATGCTCGAGACGTTTCCAAATCCATACATGGAGCTGGATCAATCTTCGGACAGGTAGGTAATTAGGTTGTTTATTTCTTTTCCTCAATAATATTTTCGTTGCATGATATTTTGTCAATAATAAACATGAACAATAAAACACGTTCGTAGTGTACGTTCAAACTTAGAAAATATTAACGATTTAATTATAGGAGAGGCCAGATTTACTACTACTTAATGAAACGTTTCTGACACCTGACCGGTCGTTTAATCTTAACCCTCCGTTACCCGCTTGAAAATCCGTGATCGGTTACCCGCGTCGGTCTCACAGACCGATAATAATCTTATTATCAAATTAGCTAATAGCCACTATGCATTTTCAATAAAAAGTTGTAAAATAAAAGATTACTGTATCAAAACCAAGTATTTATTAAATAAAACATGAATGTATCAAAACTAAGGGAAGAAAGAAACTAAAAATTTACTGTGACTAAGAACTAATTAGGTGCAATCGCAGTGTAAAATATTTTGCGACAAAATAGACGAAAATGAGTGTTATGATCCAGAAAGAAAAATAATTATTTGTTAGAGATATTATTCGAAAAACTTTTCAAAACATGAATCATATACAACCGTAACATGTTCCAGGCACATGAATTTTTCTCCGATTGACAGCAAATATTAATTTTGCAGACCCATATCAATCAGCAAAGTATTACTTTTTCTGTGCAGGCAGCAAAGTAAGTACTTTGCTGCCTAGGCAGCAAAGTGATTAGTCTTCATGGGAATAAAACGTCTGACATAAGTTGTCAAACTATAATTATTATGGACATATACATTTCCATAGCAACCAACCGTTCCAACAATTGCGATTTCTATCAAATTTTGTCTTAATTTATCACTACAGGAAAAATAAAAAGATTGTGGGAATTATAATAATTTGCAAATATACAATATACATATATCATTATAAACAATCGGAGAAAAAATTATATGTTCAACTCGGCAGCAAAGTAGATTGACTGCCTTAGCTGAATTCCTAGCCTCGCTACGCTCGGCTATGAATTATCAGCCGCGGCAGTCAATCTACTACTTTGCTGCCTAGTAAAACAAATAACTATTCTTACACTTTTTACAATAATATCGGGTTTTTCTATTCCTTCTACTGTCGCAATAGTGACATCTTCCTCTTTCGGATAGTGGTTGTGTGTCGTTTCCGTCTTGATTTTCTTGTATATCACAAATCTCTCGAATGCGAAGCTTCATGGGCCGTGAGATCTGCTGCAGCGTCGATCGTGTAAGTAGGTGTGGGCGAACCATGTCCAGAGCAACGTTTTTTAGGAATATTCTACGTCGAATTGTGACATCAGGATTATTTGAACAATATATCAGGAAAGAATTAATTCCAGCAACGTTTAGACTTGAATAGAATATTACTAAAGGCCACCTCTGTGTATTTCGAGCACAATTATAGTTTGAGCTTAATTGGTCGACCATATCTACCCCACCTTTTGTATGATTGTAGAGCATTATGATTTCTGGTTTTTCTGTTTTCTCATCTATAGTATCATCATGGTGAGCACTAGATAGCAATAAAACATTTTTTTTTCGTTTCGGGATATGAGATACTAAAGTACATTCTTTTCTGAATGCGAACATGCTTGTACGTGGTGGACGTTTCACAAGATTGGAAAATTCAGATGGTAAAATCATCTCTTAGAACTATTCCATGTCGGAGATTTAGAATTCCAGTCCCCAATAAAGATCACAGGCAAATTCCCGGCGGTTAAGATCCCTAAGTCTGCAGCAGTTAAAGCGTTACATTGTTTCCTGTATATGGAGACAATTTTAACCTTAATATTCTGAATAGCAAGAACTACCGTCATATTATTCAGATCAGTGTTTTCATTTTTTCCAATCATATAATTTGGAATGTCCTTGCGAACTAAAATTGCTAGTCCTTGACCGGGTACAGGGTCACCATCCTCCCTGTACACGATGTAGTCTTCGAAAGAAATCTTGTGGTTGGGAGCGAGCATAGTTTCCTGTATGGCAAGTGCCATGGGCTTATGTTCAATAATAAAGAATTCGACCTCAGATCTCCGGGCTCTGAGGCCATTTATCTTCCATGATGCTATATTAAAACTCGCCATTGAACTGAAGAATTAGTGCTTTAAGGTCCTGCATGAATTTACTGGCTCTTTTCATATCGTCACCTTTTTTGGAGTTTGTGTTTCCCATATTTTGAATATCTCTTTTTAATGGCTCTGTATTCTTTTGCATTTTGTCATGTTCTGGGTAATTTCTTCTTTTATACTTGGGGCACCCCCTAAAACTAGCAGGGTGACCTGTTTATCCAGAATTAGCGCATTTCGCTCTGTTCAATTTCCCTTCCTTTGGTTTTGTTAGTACACAATCACGTCCATCGTGCGGCCCGGTACACTTGATACAGCGCTTGGGCATAGTGCAGTATCTCTGACCATGCCCAAAACGCTGGCATCTGTAACACTGCATTGGACCTGCGGTTCTTCTTCTGGGTACAATATTAATTACCATGTCCATAAGTCTATTTATTTTTAGAATGTCACTATTGAGGGTCTTTAGCATAAACATGGACAGTTGTTCCTTTGTTTTCAGCGATTACATCCGTGACACCTCAACATCATCGAAACCCAAGAGGTCTAACTCCATTTTGATAAATTCTGCATCAATATCTATATCCAAAGCGTGTAAAACGGCATGCGTTTTCTTGTCATCATCCAAATTATAAGTGTAGAATGGTTTCTCATTTTTTACTTAAAAGCTGAGTAAGTTTTTTATAGTCTTCTGGCTTTTTCAAAGAGATACGAGTGTTCTCTCCCATGGCCTTCGCGCTTTCGAATTCAATACCATTTTCTAGCAATTCATTTCTGGTGCTGATCCATCCTTTTCTTCCCTGTATGGTAATGGGCGGAACACGCCATTGTTTTCTGCGCATATGTTTCCTCATCTGCTTGATCATCGTCCACATCCTGTAATTGCTGCGACCTAGTACTTCTACTATTGCCGAGTTGCGGTCAGTTTTTATCTTGTGTCTGCTTAGTATTTAATTTCTCTTTCAAATTTGCATCCATTTGTTCTTTCATGTCGTCCATTAATGCCTTCAGTATGCCCATTTCCTGTTTCATAGTGGCATTTTCACTAACTATTTCATGGATTTTTTCTCTAAGTGTCTCATTTTCGTCTTCTAACTTCTTGCAGTTGTTCTTGAGTACACTTATTTCCTCGTAATATCTTCTATAATCTCAGTTATCTTCTTGTCTAGAAGTGTGTCTCTCAACACTTTTATCATCTTCCATCCTTATTATTTTATTATTTTCCTCAGTTTTCAACTCTCCACTGCTCCTGTCAGCTAGTCTTTTTCCCGATTGGTTATGTTTCTTTTCCATACTGACTTTCCTAGACGCACCAGTTGACGCCGAGGGTGTCCCTCCCCCGGGTTTGGGCTTCATCGGAGGCCTATCCGTTTTGCTTTAGCATATGGAAGCACCAGTAACTCAATAATTACACGTAAAGGTAGGCCTATACCCTATTGCACTATTTACAAATTTAACAGTAATAAAAACTGCCTTACTATTTGCAAAAGTCACTTACCGCTATTTTTTACGATAACGGTAACGCAAAAGTTATTTCAGAAATATCCACTAAATATCCAATTACTTGTTGTTCAAAAAAGTACACTTACCGTTATTTATCCGCTAACGATAACGTTAAACGTTATTTCGTTACCGTACTATTCAAGTCCTGTAAGCTGTCGTACGATTTTATGCCCTACCCGTTATTTTTACGATAACGGTAACACTACCGTTAACTCTAAACGTTAATCACCAATGTCCACTACTTTGCACTGACTTAATGTTTGTCTTTGTACACTTGTCCGCTATTTTTCCGATAACGATAACGGTAAACGTTATTTCGCCGTGGATGTCAACAATACAATAATCAATAATAATGAATCAATCTATGACACTAGCACTGTTTCTGTTATTTTGTAAGCCAGGCCATGGCTATAACTTCTTTTGTATGATCTTTCATAGATAGACATGATGTTGTTAGCTCTCGCTATGTTACAAAGTATTGACACTAATCAGCTAGCGTGTAGCGAATGTTTAGTGTTTCGTGGTGGTGTACGGATGAATGTGTACTTGAGTGTGTGTGTCAGTGTAGGTTGTGAAACCTAACATAGTTGAAAGGCACCTTGTAGGTGCTTCCAGGGCGGGATGGGGTCAGCGACTGCCGAAGGATCGGAGCATTTAGCCTTCCAACTCTGTCAAAATAGTTGCCTATTAATCTAGAGTTGAAAGCCTCGAATGTCTCTAGGCCCGTGTCGCGGTGGAGGATTGACCCTCTCACACACCTGGGGGCGTCTAATATGATTCTCAAAACCTTGTTTTCTATCCTCTCAATAGTCAAGAGTTGCTGGTCATGACAAATGCTCCAAGTGGGGCTCGCATATGTTAGTACCAAGCGTATGAACGCTTTATAGATTAGCAGCTTGGCGTTGAGTTTAAGCTTACTTTTAGCATTCAGCAGAGGGTAGAGAGCCGCTATTTGGCCATTGACCTTGCTTATGAGTCTTCTGGTATTCTGCGTCCAGTTGAGTCTCTTATCATCAATTAACCCGAGATACTTGGCTTGTCTCAGCCAGGTTATCTTTGACCCAGCCAGTCTTAGAGTGGTTTCAGGATTGGCAAGACGGGACTTGGAAAAGAACACTGCCTGGGTTTTTCCCGGGTTCAGCTTTATTTTCCAGTCCCGTAGCCACTTCTCAAGAGCGTTGATGTGCCTCTTAAGCCTTGATGTTATGATACGAGGCTTTTTCGACGCGGCAGTTATTGCCGTGTCGTCAGCAAACAGATAAAGTTTGGTGACCGATGTTTTAGGGATATCATAGGTAAATATATTGTATAAAGCCGGCGACAGTGATGAGCCCTGGGGGACACCAGCACTGATGGGCTAGAGATGGGATTCTACCTGATCCAAGGCAACTACGAAAGATCTGTTGTGCAGGTAGGATTGCACAATCTTAACTAATTGATTTGGCATGCCTAGTCTAATCATTTTGATGATTAGACCGTCATGCCAAACCTTGTCAAACGCTTTTCTGACGTCTAGGAATATTGGTCCTGTGTGCCAACGTTTGTTGAAGCCTCTGAGTACGTCAGATGCGAGTCGTACCGTCTGGTTAGTTGTCCCAAGCCCTGCCCGGAATCCGAACTGTTCCGGGGGTAGGACCTGCGTATTGTCTAAAAATCTGTTTATGTGTCTGAGTATTACCCTCTTAGCCACTTTGTCAAGGCTCGAAAGAAGGGTTATTGGCCGGTAACTACTTGCCTTGTTAGGGCTTTCGTTACCTTTCTTGATTAGTATGACTTTGGCCTTCTTCCAAGAGCTTGGAAAGTGGCCAAGAGTGATAATTGCGTCCGTGATTGTCGCCAGGTCCGTGAGTATGTTGTCCGGTAGCTTCTTCAGCGTTAGGTTAGTTATTGCGTCTAGCCCTGGGGCCTTTCGTGTGTTAGTCTGCCGCACGATCTCTTGGATGTCAGTCAGTGCGGTTTTTGGCAGCTGATTCGCGCCCACAGGCATGGACGCGAATATCTGTACAGTCTGTTGAATTCTGTCATGTTTGGCCGTGTGGCCGTCCTTGTTTTCGCTGAACTGCTCACAGAGAATCTCTGCAAACAGTTCAGCTTTGTCTTGTGGGTCTGTATGCGTGACATTGTCGTTAGTTATGTGAGGCAGCGGCTTTCTGCTGCCTCTAGTTAGTGCTCGAGTCAGTTTGAACACTGAGTTGTCCTCGTGAGTCAGAGTTTGAATTTTGGTAGTCCAATCCTCGTTCACTTTGTCCGAAATCGCATCCTTGACCCGCTGAGTAAGAACGTTGACTCTGACCTTGACCGCCGGATCACCAGTCCGACGTGCCAAGTTCTTGAGTCTGTTCTTTTCACGGATCAAGGACATGATCTCAGGCGGCAGTCTTCCATGTTTAGAAAACTTGGAAGTCTTCGTGATTGAGGTTAGAGCTACTGTCTGTGTGATTAGTTCTGTCAGTGAGTCTACTGCCCTCTCCAGAGCGTCTACGTTTGGTATGTCGTCTATCGGGGGAGAGTCTTTGAGTATGTTCTGGAGCCTAAAGTTTGCATGGAAGCATGCATAGATGAAATAAAATCAAACATTTGCGGGTTGAATTCGGTATTACTAGGTGGCGCTACGGTAGCAGCCAATTTGGAGTTATCCTGC
>MU192769.1:12415-27373 GCA_016904865.1 Pissodes strobi | reverse complement strand
TTCACACAGCGTACCTTTTCACCTTGACTCTGCTTTACCTGTCTTCACCGGGGAGAGATTTTACTTAGTTATTTTCCAAACTTAATTTTTGTGTTTACGGAAACCATAAATTCAGCTGTAAGCTTTCACCTTGCTTACAGAAATTCGACCAGGGATGTCAATTCGCCATTTTATGTTCAATTTTCCAAAAGGGACGCTATCGTTCTGACTTCGAAGAATTGCTTAAAAAATCCCAAAAGGAGGTCTTTGTGCAACCTTGGATAAAGATAACCGAGGTGCACTAAATATTCTCTAATATTTGTGCATTCAAGAGAAATTGGCCCAAAAAAGAATTTGACCTTTGGCCAGAGAACAGCACGTTTTACAGCTATTCGAGCGAAGGTTTTAACTGAACTGAAATTTGACCTTTCTTACGATTTCGGGAGGGACAGTAACGCGGGAAAGCTACGTCGGTTTTATCTGAGAGGGGGAAAACATCTTCTTTCTTTCTTTGACAGACTATTTTTACAATGCTGACTTGAGACAAAAATATATTGAATTGAAAACGATTAAGAACGATTTCCTTTCCGAGTGAAAGTTGGCTCTATTGTAATCTATTATACAAACAGTGCTGGTGTACAGGATCGAATTAAGGGATCGACCGTCTAGGTTTGTACTAAGGGGTTTTGAAGAACTGGCATATGCTAATTTAAATGCACAAATTGGGTTGTACCCGCGGTGAAATAAATCTATTTTGTGTTTAATTGCGGCTCATTCATTCGACATACATACAGGATGTTATCACCAAATGATACGGTGAAAAACGATAGTTTCTACACATGTTGGGATGTTTCCCCAACAATAATAATAGAACAATGATGATATGAACATATATATCTCATCGACAATAAGTTTTCCTAACATATAAAGATGGTCATTGTACAATGCAACATACATACTTATTGAAATCAGCAAAGTGGGTCCAATACCAAAGGCAGTAGTTGTGGTTGAGATTCTAAAATTGCTAAATTTTGAACAGTAATCCACTAATTTTTGTATGCAGTTATCCATATCGCATTTGGTTAACCATAGTGAATATCTAGTGATCATCAAAAGGCATGGAGATTGTAAATCTTGGGATGTGGGCAAGAGCTAAATAGAGACTTCAATAAAAAAATCTCTAGCGGTATCTAAGAGAAAGTTCTGAATAATTGTAAGTTTGCAAACAGAGATTAAATAAAAATGATTGTTTATTTGTGTTCCTGTTATTTAATATTTAACCTAAAATATGGTTTGACAGTTTAACTTGACATCTTTTATTATTTGAACTGGCAATACCTGGCAATGTTACCACGTTAGAAATAAAAACCGTAAGTTGTACGGTTGTTTTAAGTGCACAATTTAAAATTATTTTCATTTGTGCATGGTGACTGAAAAAATGTTCTATACTCGACGCGCCGAACAGATTCACCAAACACGGACAACACGGATACAATAATTCTTCTTATTTTATGATTCCATTGATTCCAAACATAGGAACTTTGGTTAACACACTCTATTTTTATTTTTTGTATTATGGATAAGAAAAATCGAAATGAAAAACAAAACATTGGGTCGATTCAATTATAAAATAAAACGAATTGTTTCCGCGATTGGTGAATCTGTTCGGCGCGTCGAGTATAGATAATTCTTTTTTATAAGTGGGACACTTTGTAATAACACGTTTTTAGATTCTACCTGAAATTATATACAGGTATAACTTGGTTTAGAGTAAAACGGCACGCACTTTCTTATTTTAGAAATTTAGTATTTTATTTTTTCAGTCTTAAGCTTCGCATTCTTAGAATCCGTTTGTATCCGTTTATAAATCGGATCCGTTCGGCTAATAAATGAAAACATATATTTAAACAATATTGCAAAGTAAGGGAACGTATCCGAAATTAAATCGGCTCCGTTCTTTTTGCATAAGCTTTTAATGAAATGATTTCATTATTTCAGTCTGTTTCTAATCCGTTTGTCATAAACTAGTGGAAGTTAAATCTCTTTTCACATAGTTTAGGACATAATTGAATAAAAATGGAGACAAGCGAAACTACTCCTTGAATTTTGTTTCATCATCTTTTAAATGACGACGAACTAATATAAGCACCTTCCTGTTCACGCCTTCTGAACATATGGATTTTTTATGTTTTTTTCCGTTTGAGCAACAGCAATAATTGTTCTTCTTCTTCTTCTTCTTCTTCTTCTTCTTCCTCCATTACCATGTTTAACCACATGTCACCAGTATTCATCACTTAATACAAACTCCAAATAGAATTTTCCAGATCTAATTACGAGTAGAATTCGTTTACTTAAAAATGCACATGATCCGATCCGTTCTTAAAACGGATCCATTTTTAAAACGGATCCGTCCTTAAAACGGACTCTAAGAATACGTAGCTTAACGGAAGGTTTTGGTTTTATCACTTCCAGTTGGAAAATCAATGTTTCGAGTTAGACCAAAAAGTAGTGCCACTAAGTAGCTCATGATAAACTTAAATAAGAAAAAATAAATTATCAAAAGCAAATGTCTAAAAAACTACTGAATCTATATATTCTATATAAAATAAAATATTTTATACAGAAAATGTCTAGAATTTCAAACAGATATACAGGGTGTTCCATTGAGAAGAAAAAGTTGACCTAGGACAGGAACAAAAATAATTTTAAAAAACAATTAAGTATGAGTAACTATTTTCCCATTCCTCATTGACCAAAACGGTTAATGAGTCATGAGAAAGTTCTGGTTGCGCCAATGATGTCTTTAAATTTTTACAAAGGTATATTAACGCTCTCTAAATATGTTCCTCTGATTTGCTCAATATTCAAAGTGTGAAAAATAAATTTCAAATATGTTTAACAGATTGTAAGAATCCAGGGAAAACTCAGTCACTCTATCGAATTAGCAGAGAAACGTTCATGGTAAGTTACACAATTAGGAGAGCTGTTGAAGAGGATAACGACGACTTGGTTCCCTTAATAGATCTCTATTCGAAACGATTGGTAGAACTGTATGGAAATTATTACATAGCTGAAATATTAACCCGACATAAAGATTCAGGTGGGTATTAAACATTCCATTTAACTTCTAATACCTCTACAGTACATTACATACCCGGAATTTTGATTTCAAGGCACGTACAGTGCCTAAACTTATAACTGAAATCCCGAAATTGTTGTCAAGATCTGAACACGTAACTTTTTCAACTATTTCCGGATATGTGTTAATTTTTTAGGACTATAGAGTTATTTTCTTGATATGTTATGGTTGCGAAATGTAAGTTCTTGTTTGTTATACAGAGTTCTTCACTTAATTATGTCAATGTCGTGACTTTAAATCGCATATATGAGTTCGGAATATTTTTAGATTTGTTCATTGCGTATGTTATGTGACCCTTCAGACTATCATCTAGACGTTTTTGCAATATTTATAACTGCCTTTCTGCAGGAGATTTTGTATAAAATTTCAAAGTAGTTATATTGACAAACATTTTCCGTAATTCAATTTGCTTCAACATTTCTACAAAGAAGTATCACTTGATTATTTGTTCTTTTTTCTACCCTATAGTGTACCCAGTAACTCAAGTGAAAGTAGAGTAATTAATTATTATACTCGATGTTAAATGGTGTTATTTACACAAAACTTATTACTGCTCACAACATTACTATTTAATGATTTTGCGTCTGTTTACTTATTTACAACAGAAAAATACAAAATAATATCTCGAAGGAATCCAGTGAAACAATGCTAATTTCTTTAGATATTATTACCATCACTTGCTTTTTGTCATATTGACTAATTTTGGCATAAACTTGATTTAATTGTCAAAAACAAAAGTTCTAAAACGGAGTTTTATCCACAATACCGAAACAGAATTATTGCACTCGACGCGCGTTTCGCTAACCATGTTAGCATCATCAGGAGATGATTAAAACTCTTTTACCACAGGGCTGGATTTGAAATATTTACAAGTTTATGATTTTCCTTTAACAGAACCGTAATGTAAAATTTGAAATATCAACATATTATGATATATATTTATTTATTTAGCATATTACGCCATGATGTTAACTTTCTTACATTTTGACCAAATTAGCTAATGTATTTGCACAGGGCTATTCATTATATATGGACACCTCCCCTAACTTTGTTATTTTTAAAGAGAGAGAGCTAATTTTTTAGCGACTTGTAGGTAATCATCTGAATTTGTTTTATTAGTGACGAAAATATTATACAGGGTGTCCCATAAGCAAACGCCAATATAAAGTTACTTTTTTAAATGGAATACCCTGTATATTACCACAGCTTATACACTACCAGCTACTCATCTCTATCGAAATCTGAAAGTTGGAGTGTCGGGCACTGCGCATACCTGGTAGTGCCCTGAGCGGTTTAGTTACACGGTCTCGTGATGTTTCAGGCAAGTAATGACACGAAACCAACTAAATTTAAAATGAATATTCGCTTCAAAATCCACGACAAATTCGTCCGAAGCTACGGCTATCGCCCTAAAAAGACCGGAAATTTCGGATTTTTATACAATTTTGCCACTTAAAATTGTTTTTAAACGGATTTTAGACTATAAAACAAGATATTTTAAATTAAACGAACTGTCAAAAGTATTATTCAGATGCCCAGACGTTTACATATTAAGTCATAGCCCTCTTCTAAAATTTTCACTTGAATTTCCCAAATCAAAGGATGCCGCCGCAAGATGAGTAGCTGGTTATTGAATAAGCTGTGATATTACTACATTTTTGGACTCTCTAGAGAAATCTAAACACATTTCGTGTATAATATCCTTTATCTATCTTTAGCTGTTAACGAAATATTGACACGAGTCGGACATTTTGACACTTTGACAGGCTCTAAAATCTAAACCGGACGACATCAAAGAAACGGTTTGCATATTTCTATCTTAGGTTTCCATAAGCTATCAAATTAAAGTAACTATGAATTTAACCGGAGGTTTAAAAGTTACGGTTAATTTTATTCGCGGGTTAAATCCGAAGTTAGGGTTATGAAAACCTACGGTAGGAATGTCCTAACCGTTTTCGTTGATCTCATGCTGTTTAGATTTTAGAGCCTGTCAAAGTGTCTAAATGCCCGACTTTCGACTGTCAATGTTTCGTAAACAGCTAAAGATGGATATAGGATATTATATACGAAATGTGTTTAGATTTCTCTAGAAAATCCAAAAATTTAGTACTATACAGGGTATTCCATTAAAAAAAAGTAACTTTATATTGGCGGTTGCTTATGGATGCTTATAATATTTTCATTACTAATAAAAAAATAAGAAAATTACCTAAAAGTCGATAAAAAAATTAGCTCTCTATCTTTAAAAATAACAAAATTAAGGGAGTGTCCATTTATAATGAATAACCCTGCACAGTATATATGACAATGATATCTACGTAAGTAGAAAAATTTGACTTCTGAAATTTTAAAATAATGAGACTGGCAAAAAAATGTATTCGCTAATTTTTAATAATAATTATTATTACTTTGATATGACGTGACTTCACACCTAACTGTAATTTCTTTTAAATAACAAATTTTGCTAATCAAGTTATGTGTTTAATTACACATGAGGGGTTTGTAACTAATGCTGATAATAAGTATACTGTTATTTTAACTTTAATAACTCGGGAATAGACAGAAGAAGGTTCCAGTAGAGTCCTAATATGGTTGCGTGGTTATAGGATAGTTGGACAAGATAGGTATGAGTCAGTAAAAAAACTTGTAAAGACCAGTATAAAAATCTTATTTATTTATTCAAATTTTTTTAATCTTTCATACTAGATTTAATTTCATCACAATACATAACAAACTTATTTATAAACTGTATTTCAAGTAATATTTGTAAACTATATTTTCAGTAATCGATTGTACTTGAATGCCTTTATAATTTAATTTTAATTATATTGATAACTCAATTATATTGATAACTCCAGTGCACATGGTACCATAAGTTGTAATTTAATCATATAGTTAATATATGGCTTGTTTTTAAATTTATTTCTTTGATTTGCCGCAAAATAGAAATCTGTGGGACATCACGAATTATAAGAATTATAAGAGTAAATTGATATTTCTGTCTTTATTGTTACTTGTATTTAAACATTCGTGCCCAGTTCGTGTTGTCTCTGGGAACTCTGGCGCCCTTTACAAATTTAACTGACAGAGGAAGCAATCCAATCCACGCCCTAATTTCATGCTTAATTCGATTGGAATAAATTAAATAAATTAACTTCAAATTAACTATCCTTACAAATTGGTGACTGAGCTAATAAATCATTATTAAATGGCACACGATTAGTTACAAAGTGGCGCCCAATATTCAACACTATAAGTTACGAAGTCCTCCCTCAACCAGTCCTGCACAATGACGTGGACAATAGTAGTTTTCCAGCAGTGTTCACATAAAAAAATAATAACGAGTCTTTAGACCAGTGTAAATCGCTAGTAAAAATTATATAGGGAAATATGCTTTGGATCTCAGTTGGACAATTACGATTGGAGGAAGTGATCAACAATTTGAAAATTTACTGGTTACAGCAGGTATAATCGAAAACTTAAATTACGAATTTAAGTTGGGTGAAAATTATAAACAACTATAATTAAGCAAAAATTATCAATAGCTACTGCTACTGAAGATATTTCTCCTCTACTTTGAGACATGAAATTCAAAAGAAAATTATGCAACTTGTTTTAAAACAGTGGATCTTGGCAAATTTAAACAAAAGATAATTTGATTTTTTTTGAGAAACATGAAAATCGAGGTACAACCTCTCTATAAATGAGTCTTATTATAACTCAAAATAAGTAATTTGTTTACTTTTCTTTAATATGGCCCTTGGCACCTCTCTTAAAATCGAGTCTTATGACTCCAAATAAGTAATTTCTATTACTTAAATTATATATATGGCCCTTGGCACATAAACGATAATTGGAAGTAAATTGCGTCTCAATTAATTAAAGATAAAAATAAGATAATCACTACCTCGCCTTGAGATAGGAACTTAGATAAAATATAAAGAGAGATAAACCAGGTATATTTACACACGTATACTTAAATCTCTTATATATGTAAATTAATGTTGGTACATCATTGCTAAAACGCGACACGGCAAGTGCTAATAATTATATGCTTTGCTTGATGTTACAAATAAACTGAAATATTAATGAAATAAGCCTGAAAAAAAAGAATACTATAACCAACAATACTATGAGGGAAAATCCAGAGAAATTCTACTACAAATTCAATTAAGTACCTTTACAGGAAAAGATAAAATCCGCTCTACGAATCTCCCCAATAATACTGTCCAATCTAAATGGAAATACGTAAAATATTATGTGTGACCGTTAAACGATGAAATAATTTCTTTCTCTATAAATTTGGCTTAAACCATTATCAAATTGCACGAATTTGGCCAATAAGATACGCAATTATCCACCAAAAAATCGGTATTCAAACCTAAAGGTCACCACAAAAAATTAAGATTGTTGAAATCGTCAATCACTCGAAAGTGTGATATAAAAATGCTAAATTCTCGCTTTAGCCAAATATAATTAAGTGAATTGGAAACAATTTTATTATTACTTATGTATTTGAAAAATGAAAAGATTATTGAAAAATAGGCAGGATGAATAAAATATTTTGAGATCAGAAAATTAATAGCACTTACCGAGTCAAACGTTGTCACAAAGGTGAAACGACTTTCCTTTCAAAATTTTGTACGTTCTACCGAATCTGATTTTCAATGCTCTCATTGGGCAATCTAAATCAAGTGACAACCGCTATAGGAAACCCGGCGACAAACTAAGGAAATAAACAGCATACGCTAAATATAGCAATCTATTATAGATTAAATGCTTAAATTACAGGTATTGAATAACGTACTACGTCCTTCAATTACCAAATATATGAGATAAGCCGTTTCCGAACAGATGGCACTCACTCAATAAAGAAATCTGCAATGACACAAATCCGAAAATTATGGGTATAAATCTGCGTACCTGTTCTCTTTAAATAGTTAATTGTGCGAAATATATCCATTAACAGATAGGTGTCACTGCCGATTAATATGCCGAACATTGAAAACCATTGATAAATAGATAGAATTAAGTGGAGCGGAATAGGCTGATATTTGATAACTTATATTCCGTTACAAATATTAAGGAATTTTTTGTAAAGGGAAATATAACAATCATCTCTTATAAATAATAAATTGTATTGCATACTAAAATAAGACTAAGAATAAAATAAGTGTATGTACAATTATAATTTATTGTTACTTTAATACAATGACAATCATAAATGATGTCATATAATTAATTTATTTTATTAATATTTTTAAAATTTCTATTAATATCCTTAATAGTATATAGTACATATAAAGCAGTATTATATATGTTTTTAAAAAAATACACATGGATGGAAATAATTTACAGTATTGCAAATGCTGAAAAAGTTTTTGCAAATATCAGCCTCTGGAATATATTTTTCAAAATTTTCTTAACAAATTATTTCCAAATTTGAGACAAACTTTACAAAATTATCGTGTGGGTTGTTCAAATTTCCGAATATATCCCCTTCAGCGTTTTCATATGCTTTAAAATAAATATAAAGCGAAGAATCTTCTAACACTTCGCGTGCTTTCGAATAATTTGTACAGGGTGATCCCCTATAATGTCGCCCCCCTTTAACTTTTTTATTTTAATTGTTCCAAAAAAATTGAAAGTATGGTTATGTAGGTACTGAAAAATACTTTTTTTCTGCGTGTAAAAAATATTGGAAAAATGATCAGTATACAGGGAAAAACAAAAAGTTTTTTTTTCAATGGAACACCCTATATATGAATTTATTTTTCGATTCCTCGTAGAGTTCTAAGCATATTTTATGTATAATGTTATACCTCTAGAGCTAGTAGTTTCACAGCTATAAACAGTTGAAAATCGGTACTTTGGCTACTTTTCACCTTGGTAGTAAGAAGATCATTAGAGATGGAGTAAAATGAATTTCACATTTCTGTCTTAACTTTCCAAGAGCTATCTGCTGGTGCTAACTGATGGTACCTACCGAGGTACCAGATTTCGTACTCATGGTACCGCCTGCCAGTTAGTACCGTCAGATAACTCTTGAAAAGAAGACAGGAATGTGAAATTCATTTTACTCCATCTATAATGATCTTCTTGCTACCAAGGTGAAAAGTAGCCAAAGTACCGATTTCAACTGTTTATAGCTGTGAAACTACTAACTCTAGAGGTATAACATCATACATAACATATGCTTAGAATTTTGCGGGGAACCGAAAAATAAATTCATATATAGGGTGTTCCATTGAAAAAAAAATTAACTTTTTGTTTTTCCCTGTATACTGATCATTTTTCCAATATTTTTACACGCAGAAAAAAAGTATTTTTCAGTACCTACATAATCATAGTTTTAATTTTTTTGGGACACTTAAAATAAAAAAGTTACGACATTATAGGGGATCACCCTGTACAAACTTCGCACTGGTGCCTTTCTAAGCATTTTTTCAGTAAGTATTTACAGACATATCTTATAAAATTTGTATGTGTGAAACGTAAACCTACGTTCAGAAATACATAAATAGTTTAACATATTTTACTTTTATATGTATTAATAGAAAGATAAAAGTTGAACTTTACATACAACCATTTATGCAAACATTTAGCTGTTGCATAAAGGGTTGTATGTAAAACTTCCGCTTTATATTTTTCTGAAATGTAAATAAAAGTAGAATTAAAGTTAAATGATGCTGCATAAACCAGTCACAAACGATATTTTTAATAATGTATGTAATAATAATAAGCATTTCACATTTTAGCACTACACATACCTTGTTGTATGAGCAGGAAATCTAAAGAAATTCTTCTTGGAAGAATATCTCTGGTTTGTACAACTTATTACTACACAAACACCATGACTTTTTGCATTACACATTGTCATATATAACGTTCGTCTCTCACTATGTCAGTTATTTGAGAAATACACGCCTATGGTTTCGATTTAACTCCAGTAGTAAGTAAAATAAACTAGTCGTAAGACTACGACGCCGCTGGCGGCAGTTTGACGGATTTCCTACCAAGGAATATCTTGCGCGCGGACTTGCGCAGGTGCGAAAAAGAAGATGTGGTTGCTGGTTGTTATATGTGCCGTGATTTTCAATTCAATCAGTTAATTTACATTTCTGTTAACCAACGTAATAGATGCCTTTTTTTCTTTGCTTTCTTTCTTTCCCTTTGACAACTATTTTTTTCTTTCTTTTGCAATTTTGTCTGTTAATAACGAGTAGTTCGTCGTCGTCAGCGTTAGACTGGCCTCAATTCGATTTTAAGGTTTTGAAAAAAAAAATAATTTAAAGTGTGTGCGATAAGTAACTCTACCGATAAATATAGCGACTACCGTCGGGTATACTTTTGATAGACACCGAACAGTCTTATTATTATTATTTTTTAAATTCAGGTTAACCGTTAAACGATGGTAACAAGCAAACCCTTCCTGCCTTTTTCGGAAAAAACCAACCAATCTTTCTGTTCATCTATCTACTTGTTTCATTTAATTTTTTACCAAATAGTATAATTAAATTGAAGAAATCTGCCTTAGTAAATTTATTGTTCCGACGATTGATTGATTTAACTTCTGCTTTTATTATTTGCATTAGTCCTGTTATTGTGAAGCCTAAAACAAGTTCGAAACTACATATTGGGGATTTTCAGAGTTGTGCCACGGCACATATAACAACCAGCAATATTACTTGACCTGTCAGGCGAAAAATTAAATTTGACCTTGCTAATGTCAGTTGGGTAGGAAAAGTCAGGGCTGGATTTGAAACATATATAAGTATGATTTTCCTTTAACAGAGCCGTAATATAAAATTTCAAATATCAATGGGTTACGAAATATATGTATACCTTGTTGTATGAGCAGGAAATCTAAAGAAATTCATCTTGGAAGAATATCTCTGGTTTGTACAAGTTCTTATTGCTTAAACACCATGGCTTTTTGCATTACACAATGTCATAAACAACGTTCGTCTCTCACAATGTCAATTATTTGACAAATACACGCCTATGGTTTCGATTTAACTCCAATAGCAATAAAATAAACCGGTCGTAAAAACACGACGTCGCTGGCGACAGTTTGACGGATTTCCTACCAAGGAATATCTTGCGCGCGGACTTGCGCAGATGCGAAAAAAGAAGATGTGATATTGCTGGTTGTTATATGTGCCGTGGTTGTGCTATCTACAAGTTAGAAGCGCTTTTTAAAGAAAAATCCCCTTCTCCACGCCTACTCTCTGACATTTGAACTAAGATCTAATTTGCACTCTTAAAAGATGGTGCGTTCTAGCCTGGGCATTTCTTTCTTTTAACCTTACTGACTATCAGTTTCTCCTATTCTCCTAATCTGAAAGTAAATAAATAAAATTAGGCAGTTGTGAAGAGCGTGGCAAAGACATTCGATACATTTATAATAACCACAAAATTGTAATAATGTATACAGCGCGGGTATACAGTCTGGAAGCCTAGAAATATATACAAAATAAAAAATACTAAGAAAATATGAAAAAAGACGTCGATTTAGATTTTTAGTTTTACATATTTTGATGGTGTTTGTATATTTCCACATCTGCCAAAGTTACGACGTTATCGTCAATATCTTTAAATAGCTTATTGTCAGCCAGAGACGGGCACCAAATTTGGCAACAATCTGTCCAGCCTTTTTAAGAGAGCATCACTTATAATTTTTTTATTGAAAATTAAAAATTTAGTGCCTTAAACTTGAGACTGAACAAGCAAATTCATTATTTTTTTCTTGTAAATCATTGTTATTAATTAAAAAAAAAACGGCAATAGACCTTCTATAAAAGTTATCACAAGATTATTACAGCCGAATTTAACGAATTTTTATTTGATAACAATAAGCCGACATAAGAGAAGGTGGGTTTTGCTGGTTTCATTCTTTATACGATTTTTAAAACCACTATATTAGAATAAGGTGGTCACCGTTTACACTTGGAGCTAGCCGCAGCACGGCGACTAATGAGCATGACTAATAACTCGCTCGCTATGGGGGCGCAACCAACAAAAATTAATCAAAACTATCCAAAACTAACCCAAGGCATGCCCAAAATGAAGAAAAAGCTTTTTACAAACATAACCTTTAAAAAACAAAAGGAAACATCGACGAGAATTGCAGCATCTAACCACTGAACCACCAGAGCACTTGACAGCAATTCAATGCACCGTAAAGGCATCGGTAAACTGAGAAGAATGGAAGAAACAAAATTTGGAAGTTGATAAGAGGTGGATGAGTATTTTAATATTTTTAGGAACAAGATATTTCTTATAAAATTTTTTAAAAAATGGTCGGGTATTATTTGAGTCTACCAGGACCAGGCACAAATGGTAGTAATCACAGGCGTAAATAAAATATGGACCATCGAGAAAATGCAGTTAAGCCTAGATACATTAAAAGCACTCTTATTAGTTAAATACAATATGCCAACAATTTTATGAGTATATTAACAATTATGATTTTTTTTTACAAAAATTTACAGCTTAGTGAAAAATGTTTAAAAAAATTTAATTTAATTGCGTATTTTTTTATTTCTTAGTAGGGATAATCATTAATTTATTAAAAAAATAGGTTTAAAAAATTTGTTTTATTCTTTTGGTGAATTTTTGAAAAAATAAAGCATGGCACCGAAAAATGTTCGCCTGCGACGCATTAACTGCGCCGCCATCTATCTTATCCGTTCTTCCGTCCTGCATTGGTCAACAAAAATTCTGGTCACCTTGTATTAAAAGGTATGAGGTGAGGGAGAATGACAAAAGTGCTATTTTACGCAATATAAAGAGTGCGTAAAGTTAGTACTTCACGCGCAGTCGTTAAAAATATATATATAATTGATCAATGTTAAGATCACTTAATTGACATTTGTGCAAATTTACACCCAGCGCGCTGAATCGAAGAGGTTCTAGCCATTGTAAAAGGTAAATATTTGGTACAGAAAATGGCCCGTTTCAAATTAGTGCTAAAAAAGTATCAATTTTCGCACTTTAGCCCTTCTAGAGACGTAATTTAATGAGAAAAAAAAACAGTCAATCTAAACCTAAAACAGCACTTTCCTTAACTCAAACTATAAACAAATAGCTCGAACTGACTAAAATTAAGCAAATTAATCAAGCAATGCATTCAAAACCAACCCGAACTATACAAGTAATATTAAAATATCGATCACATTAAAATATTGATATTCCGCAATTTTTTTTTCTAATTTGGGGATATAAAGTGATACTTTTCAGATCTAATAGAGGTTTGGAAAAGTTTTCCTCGCTTATGTTACTTATGTAACTATTTACGAAAAGTAAAACATTACGTAACTGGTCGTACAAAGTTCTACGCCCTTTTTTATGAATGGAAATATTCCATGAATAAAAAAGGTACTTTGCACATGAGTTGCATACAATTTTTTTTTGCTACTGATAAATTTATAAAAAAAAATACAATATTATTAAATTACTTTACGCACTGCACTAAGCGTCAAAAAATATGTAAGATTTACTTTACGCACTAGTACGTACTGTAATTTTTTTAAGCACGGCATTGATAAGGCATATTTTATGAATCTTAGAGAGTGCGTAAAGTGAGTATTTTACGCATGGTAGTAGAAAAAATAAACTTATTATTTTCAGAAGGTTATTAAATTTTTAAAATTAGAAAAAATCGTTGAAGCACGTCACGAAAGACCATTTTGTGTAACTCACGTTCTTTTGCGGGATGAGCGCAAAACAAGCCACTCATTATACAAAATAAAGTCTTTCGTAACTGGTTGCCTCAATTCAATAGCTATTTCATCATTATTTTTGAAAATGTTCCCTTTATCAGTATTTATCGCCCACATCTTTCTTTTTTAGTAGCGCTAATACGTAACGCCACCACAGAAAGATGAATCTGGCTTAACAATATATAACCCAGTGCAGAACATATTATCGACAACTCTCGATAATTTAAACCTATACATTTATTTGGACAATTTTTCTTCTCGATGTGGCCAATATTTATCCACCACGGAGTTTTATACGCATGTTGCGTATTTCTTCTTATTCCCGTTGAAACAAATTAAACAATAATTACTCAGCTAAATTTTGCTTAACTGTACAATGAACTAGTTCAAGTGATTTTTAATAGATTTATTTTTCAATGGTTAAAAGTTAAATTAGTAACACACAACAAATATATTACAACTTTGATTAAAACTATTTTAGGTAGACAAATTGTAGTAGCCGAATTCGAAGGTTCTGCCGTTTCAGTGATGATTTTAAATGAAACCGTTAATTACGAGTTGTTGAATGAAGAATTTGAATTAACACCTTTTAATGGACTACGAAAAAGAAGCGAAGAAGATTTTGTTGAGTTGGAAACACTGAGCATGCCAGAAATGATTCAATCAACAACTGAGTAAGTAGATTCTATTAGTAATACTAAATGGTGAAAATCGGTAAAATTGGACTGGATGGATGTAAGAACTATAAATATGATGCATATACGTCTCGAAGTACCCATAAACTAAACGAGAGACAGTACAGAGTAAAACTTTTTAAATCGATAGCGGGTTAGAAGAAGGGGGAAGACTTTTCTCCACAAATGAAAATGCCAATCTTTAGTTTAAGAGTTATGCATTTCGATGAGTTCACTCATCATCATCAGACTCACACACTACTTAGCCATAATGTTGTATGTTTACATAGCAAACAATGCTATGTAAACATACAACATTATGGCTAAGTAGTGTGTGAGTCTGATGATGATGAGTGAACTCATCGAAATGCATAACTCTTAAACTAAAGATTGGCATTTTCATTTGTGGAGAAAAGTCTTCCCCCTTCTTCTAACCCGCTAT
>MU192769.1:0-12315 GCA_016904865.1 Pissodes strobi | reverse complement strand
ACTATAAATATGATGCATATACGTCTCGAAGTACCCATAAACTAAACCAGAGACAGTACAGAGTAAAACTATTTAAATCGATATAATAAAAGTAATGACGTTCTTAAAAATAAATTATATATAGACAGATGAAAGCTCAGTTTCACCAAAAAGTGGAAGCAATATACAAAATTCGCCTTGTTGGTCTATCAATAAACCCCAACAAATACGGGAAATAAAACATAAAGGGTACCAGTCTATTAATATTTTGTGTAACAGCTCCATGTTTAAAGCAAATCTCGATTCGTGATCCATCATTGAAAAGGAAATTTAAAACAGGATACGAATATACAAAAAGTATACAGAGTGCCACCTAAAATTAAAAAAAGGTTGGGAGCACTACCGGTTACACTAACTTGAAGTGCCACCGGTAATTTGGAAAAAATATTGATATTTGATTAATAACTTGTGATTATTCAATGATTTTGTTGGTCGACACGGATCACGTGTGATTGTGGGGCCATGTAAAGTATTTTTATGTGTCATTACATATTGAAACTCTATGGATTACCCTCCGCTCGCTTCGCTCGCTCCGAGGGTGCAACCAGCAAAACCTAACCAAAACTAACCCAAGACATGCCCTAAATAAGGGTGTCGGCATCGAACCCGATATTTCTCGCATGCTAGATGCCTACACTATCTGTAACACACCATCTCACTCGAGTGCATTTATCTAAAACGATTATAAATATACGGACTGGTAAATAAAAGTTGATTATTATGTATTATGTTTATTTGAAGCCAACAGGACCGTACATTTCTTCTAATGATGATTCATACAAGCCAGCCTTAAATGTACCATTTGTACTTAAATCACGAATCACGATAGGAAACAAAGATATAAACGTGAAAAATACTTTCTAATTGGCAACGCCGCGGCCGGCGCCGGTGCCGTATCTTACGATGTCAATACGACTTTGCCCGTACGTCGCTGATTCGCTGGAATCAAATTAGAGTTTTCTGTCAAATTAAAATTTTCTGTAAAATGTTCAATAAAATAGTTGAAACTGATAAAATGTGATTTGCATTTTTAGAATTGAACATATAGATGCTGACAGAACTTCGAAAGGTCTGTTTGCACAAAGCTTCGAAGATGAAGACGACTATCTGATTGATGTTGTCGATAGCGAAAGCGAATATTCTCTTGTCTTTACGAATTCTGATATTTTCGCTTTTGATGAAGACGAAGAAGAAGAACAAGACATGAATGCTGAGTGAGTATTTATTTCATTCTAAGTCATATTAGGGCACATAATGTCGCCCCAACTAAGTTCACGTTTAAGCATATTTGGGTGGTACTCATAGGGTAATAATAAGTTATTAACGATGGCGCTTTCTTTGTACACGTCCAATCCAGTGGCGGCTCGTGATGTTTTAAATAGGTAGTGCGCAATTTAAGTAGGTTTTTTCGTACGAATAGGGGGATGCCCGCTGCAGGGGCGGCCGGAGGCTTACACGCCGAAGGCGGAAAATTTTGGGGGTGCCACGCCCATTTTTTACCCAAAACTCGTTAAAATCGTTTAAAAAATGAATTCGGCGCCCTCTTGATTTAATAAGTAGGTACTTATCGATTCCAGAAGGGTAAACCATTAAAACGGTTTATTGTAACTACAAATCAATAAAGTTCAAAAAAAATCAGGAGAAGTTCGAAAACGTTAAAAAATATATCGGTTTGATGGCAAAAAAGTGTTATTGAACATCTTTTTGTCGATGATTAGCCCTTCGACTTTGTCGTTTCCTAGCTTTAAAGTGAAATTCCTTTCGCCACAAGATTTCGGGGGTTAAAATGTCTGGTGAAAGACCGACCATCCTTTTTCTTGGCACATGTTTGGTCTAATTTTAAAACCGGCATCGGTCGCCCTAACCTCTTAATTTCAATATTTTTATTCAGATCCAATAGAGAAAAGTTATTTTTAATAATATTGTCAACTGAATTTATGCCCCCACAGCAATTGTCAGAACCCGAACTACTATAGCCATGACAGTAGAATAATAGTATATAAATAAAAATATAATACACTAAACAATATTACGTACACTAAACTCACGAGTTTATATGCAGCTAATTAACAAGCGTCAACGAACCGAACAAAACAAAAATAAATTCACGGCTCGACTGGAGTATAATACAGAATAATTACTTATATAATAATAGTATGTAATATTCGCCCTAAAAACGATTTACCTCCCACTTTTTCCCCACAAGCTGAATTTTTCAGGACCTATAATAAATGTGTTGCATCAGCCGTACCTTGAAGACAAAGAGGCTGGACATATTTAATTAGGGCGTAAACCCATGACGTCTCTGATTATTTATTGTTATACCATTGTTAGTTTATAAGCAAAAAATATGGGATTCGCTCTATTACCTTGTCAAGACATAAGCGAAACTTTTATAAAGAATATTTTTTTTTCATTTAGGCCTTCCCTTTTTGTTAATCGAGTGTTATATTTAAAAATAACTATTTTTTAATTAAATTTTTGCACGGTTGAAACCGAGATATTTACATTTAAATTTTTTTTCGGCCATATGGGCTAATGCAAATTATTTTTTTTGAATAATTATCAAAAAATACTTCCTACAAAGACCTTATTGTGCATTGGACCAAAAAATAAGTATTTTTTCCTCTATACGATGGTACCAATATCTCGATTTTTGATGATAGTGTCCTTTTGTGGAGTCTAATTTTGTATTACCTCCGGAATAAGGGTTATCTTATCATGTATTTTCATCCCTGAAAAAATCAGCTATACTATATACGCAAGAATTGCAAATTATAAGTAAATTAAGCTACAAAGTGCGGATCTAAATAGCGCACGGATGAGCCTTGACTTCTCGTGATTTTACGAACATTTCCGACCGTTTTGCATGAGGAAAATGCATTTAACAAGAGCGCCGAACACTAGCGCACGGCAGATTTAGACTAGTTGTGGTTACGGACGGAGGCCGCCGTTGGACGCTCTGCGTTTTGATCGTCGCCGTCGTGCCTCGATTTCGCTCTTATAAATAATGTATTTTGCGGCCAGTGGAGATTCAAAAATATGTAAATTCGCAAATTATAGTTATTTTATGTTAAATTGTATGTAGGGAAGATTTTATTTTTCCGTTTACTTTCGAAGGCAGTGCGCGCGCTCGGGCGCACTTATTGAGAAGCCGCCCCTGGTCCAATCATACGACTTCAAAATAATCGACAACATTCTGGTTTTCTACCAACAAAAATTTTATTATCTCACAGTATTTCAATGGTTTCTAGTACATCTTCTTCTGGTACAAACGTCAATGCTAATACCATTTTAATTGTAACACAAAGTGAGGATATTGTCTGATACCTTGCTTTAAGTCCAGAGACTTAGTGTTCCTTGATATGAAAATAGAAAAAAACAGCGTCGATGTCTTACTTTTGCAAATGCACAAAACGTAACAAGTATTGAAAGCACTGGTTTTCAATGAGGAGATGATCCTCCGAAGTATTGAGATGAACTTTTCAACACTAGTGTTGCAAAATAATTGTCGTGCCATCCTCAACTGTCAAGTCCAAGCAAATCAAATATGCTGTCAAATTGACTATCTGTCATCAATTGTGTTGAATAGTATATTATTTTATATGGAGGAAAAGTGATACTTTTCATGGCGCGCTCGTGTTTAACAGCCGAACGGAGTGAGGCTGGTAATAGAGAGCAAGCCATGAAAAGTAACTTTTCCTCCAAATAAAATATGCTGTTTTTTCTTCAAAGGTCGACAAATTAATGCAAAACATCTCTTTTTAATACTAATAATAATAATTATTATTAAAGATAAGTGGGTTCGCAAGGGGGCTTAGACCGGTGTCGGTGAATAGGCACAGGTTGTTGCTATAGTAATGTAACATAAAGCTGTCAGTGGACAGTGTCAACAATAATTATTTTTTTAAAATTGCGTTTCCGATTGCGTTTTAATTCCGTATTGATAAGCAGTTATTGGGTAAGTTCGATTAAATAATAACCAATTTGTTCCTAAATTAGTGATTTTTAGAAATGCAGTGCACAAATTGAGTGATAAATACAAATTTTATGTTGCTATGAAAACACTTTTACCTCCGCCGGCGGAAAAGTGAAAAGTAAAGCTCCGGCGGAGGAAAAACGAAACTTCACGGCCGCCTACACAGTCGAGTAATGACGGATTTACTGACGTTTGAAGAAAAAATATTTTTCAAAACGTGTTTTGAAAAACCTCAACAGCTGTGTTTTCTCTCATTTTCATAAGTCGTGGTAGAAAAATTCCTCTTCGCAGGTATTCGAAATCATTTGTTATTGTTTCAGATATTAATGAAGGTTCTAAGGATTTCAATTATCGCTTTAAAGCTATATATTTGTAATCTTGGTCTTAACCGGAAGCAGTGCATACGCTAATGACAATGAGGCAGTTTCTCTTAATCTGTGTAGAGTATACAGTTGTTAAACTACTTAGGAAACTGCTTTAAATGTTCCATCGATGTAACAATGGTCACTTCTAGTTAGTAACTGGAGATTCTGTCGTGTGGAGAATATTAATATCCTGTGGACCAGAATCAAATAGTAAAATTTTTTTATCCTTTTGCACGTGATTGTATCATCTTCAGGAACTACCATGCGCTTCTAAGATCATTTGCATTTGCTAAATCAGAAAAATGGTATTTCTTATAGTAATGACACAATCTTTGTATATTATGCAAAAATTTAATCCAAAGGGACTTCTATAAAGAACGTAACAGAGCGCTTTCGGCCGTAGCCATCATCAGTGTTAACTGAAAAGTAAGTAAAAAAACCCCTGTCAGTGGAGAGTCAAAGACTGCTGTCGAGCTGAGGCAATGTTATTTTTAGTAAAGAATATGATAAGGTGAATCACTGTTACGTTCAGTTATAATTTTTTTATGATTTTTTTTTAAATTAGAATTTTTAAAGTGGGTTAATTAAGTTATAATTTAAAAAATATGATTTTTTATTAATTTTTTGTGCGTAAAAAAAGCAAATGGTGGACATCTTTTACTTACCTGTCAGTGGAAAAAGGACATATCCATGGAGATCAACAAACAACACAAATCGACAATGGGCACAATTAAATTTCACACATAGTACGTCACATTTTTGAGAAAATGGTTCGCATAATTTAGAATAAAATCCTAAACTAGACAAAATTAAAAGCAAAACATGGTACGACGACCCGCGCTTTTGGGTGACACAACAAATGTGTCACTGCTGATAGTCTTGACAAGCAGACTAATGACGCTTATATGCCCAAAAACGGCGGCAATTTTGAATTTTAAGAGTTTAAAATTCCCATTACCCCACTTTAAAAAATCTAATTTAAAAAAAAAATCCAACAAATTTATAACTGAACGTAACAGTGAGTCACCTTATCATATTCTTTACTAAAAATAACATTACCTCAGCTCGATAGCAGTCTTTGACTCTCCACTGACAGGGGTTGTTTTACTTACTTTTCAGGTAACACTGATGATGGCTGTGGCCGAAAGCGCTCTGTTACGCTATTTATAGAAGTCCCTTTGGATAAAATGTTTGCATGATATACAAAGATTGTTGCATTACTATGTTTCGTACATGCACACAGCCTTTACTCTTCATTTAGTTATTTCTTATGGTTCCCTTCTTAGTATCAATTCGTGAAAAGCAGTCATTCTGGCTCTGGTATGGATTATAGCGTATACTTTTGTTCCTTCAAATCGAGCTGCATCTCCAAAATGATTGTGCTTTTTAAAATGTTTAATATAAGAACAGGCGAGTGGAATTTCATTTTAGAAGCTAAGAAAAAGTAAGGATGAGGCGCCAACCACCGACAAAAATATGTGCAATAACCTTATTTTGCCACCAAACTGTGATATCTTCTTGAACGTTTGCGAACTTCTCATGAACTTATTTCCAACTTTATTGATTTGTAGTTACAATAAACTCTTTTAATGGTTTCCTCTTCTGAAATCAGTAAGTACCTACGTATTCATTTCCTTAAGTTTGCAACAATTGTCATTCAAGAGAGCATCCAATCCTCGTTTTTTAACCATTTTAACAATTTTTTGATACAAATTGGGCATGGCACCCTCAGAATTTTCGGCGGGTTAACCTCCGCCGCCCTACGACGGGGTTTATGGTACAAATACCTTTTGCTCTCCCCATCAGCTACTAAAATGTGAATAAAAAGACCGTGCTGAATATAAAACGTAGATGGTAGACTGAAAGACACGTGGTTGAAAAGGAGCCAACCGAAACTCCCCAAGTAACTACTCAGGAAGAAGACAATGTACTTTTGCAGTATGGGCAAAACAATCCATTCGAAGCAACACGAAATGCCATTCAACATACATATTTTCCTGTAGCAAGATCCAGAACAAGTCGCAGAATAAAAAAAACGACATTAAAAATTATGTTGCTGCGAAAAAAGTGATCCTAAGAAACGAGCATAAACAGACTAGGTTAATTTTCACATTAAATAACATTTCACGCGAAAATTGGGATAGAGTTGTCTTTACCGACAAAAAGTCTTCCAGTCGTATTCTAGTGGGTATATAAGAGTGTACAGACCTCGAGGTACAAGGTATAATGAAGAATTTGTTCACAATTCCGAAGAATCTGGAAGATTTGCTGTGAATACTTGCGCTTTACCAAGCTCCCGCGATCTGGGAGTGTGTTGGGACGTAAATGAAAGATTAACGTGATTACCTACAGGATATATATTGGAAAATGTTATGCTGCCTAGTGTTTCCCATTATTTTCTTCATCAAAATTTCATATATCAACAAGATAACTGCCCGGTTCATAATGCAACGATAATAAGGGGATGGTTTAACCGAAACATTATAGAGTCCCGACATTAATATTGTGGAAAACATCTGGGGCCTTATGACTAGAAAAATATATACAATAAACTTCCGACCTAACAATAGAGACGAATGGATTGAGTTTATCGAAGAAATACCATCTTATAAAAAATCTTTACGTATCTATACCTAATCGACTTAACAAAATAATAGAAAACAATGGAGCTATGACGAAATATTAACATTACCCGAATCTAGTTTAAATTTTAAATAAATTGCTAATATTACACTTTTTATTTGTATTTTATGTTGTTTTTAAAATAAACGTTAATTATTGAAAGTTGTTGTTGATTTGGAAATTCTTTGTATAATTTAAGGCAATAAATAATTATATATATTTTAAAGTTTCTGGAGTTATTATAAAGTCCGTTAGTACGCGTCTGTATAATTTTACAAATATTTCTAAATATGGGATATTACAGGCAGGTTTACAATAAGCAAATCTTGTACCACTTATATGTGCACACGACTGTACAATGGCCAAAGTCAGAGAAAATTAATTCGGCGGTAGTGCCGCGAAACCATGCGCTATTTCCCCAGCTAAACTAGTAGAACTAACCCAAAATAATCCAAAAAATTAAAGGCGTTTTTCTTCGCTGTCGCCTAAAACACACAGTATACAATAATCAAGGTCGAAAAATAACTTTCGCTCTTCCCGCGCGATCATTTACCAACCAAGTTAACCAAAAATTACCTAGATACTTGGTGATATTTTTTTGTGGTCTTGTTTATGGTCATCTTCACATACGTATGTCTTCCTGTGCAACGTTTAAGTAAGTAAGAAACACGTTGACGTGCCTTTTCTACCAACTGAACCAACCAAAACCAGCACAAACAAAAATTTGGTAATACTTTTCTTTCTTGACACTGTAATTTATGTGGGCGCCAGAGTTCCTAGAGACAATGCGAACTGAATATGTATACTTAAATATCAATAACTATGAAGATAAGAATATCAGAAATTTGCCCTTTTAATTCGTGTCTCACGGACCTCAATCTTGTGATAAATTAAACAAATGAATTCAAACAACAGTATATTAATTTTACAATTAATTTACAAATAATATGAGTGATGGTATCATGTGAAATGATGATTATCAATATAATTAAATTAAAAATATAATTGATGAAATTATTTGAAATAAAGTTTATGAATAAATTTACTTAGTGATAAGAATTAAAATTAAAAGATTAAAAAAAATAATTATAACAGATAGTTGGTCTTTACAATAGATTTATCTTCTGACTGATACTTAACTTCGTTCAGTTATTCTTTAATCATGCGATCGTATTGGGACCTCCACTGGAACCGCTTCTGCCTGTTCCCAAGTTCAATTGAGTTAGGGTTATCTAGGACTCATGTCATGATTCCCACCAATTTGCATGGTACAGCTGTCGACGGCGTCTCAAATCAGTCGTAACATGAAAGAAGAAATAGACAAGTCTTAGACTAACATATACTGCTAATTAACTAATATTCAGAAAAATGTCATGTGACACTGCTGAACATGAGGAAGTAATCAACAGTTTGAAAATTTACTGGTTAAAGCAGATATAATCAAAACCTTGAATTACAATTTTAAGTTAAGCAAAAATTATAAATAACTATATATATAAACCAGCGTACTTGTGCTTCTAAATATTTACTTATAAATCCCAAACATCGAAAATCATTCGTTATTGAACTGAATTTAGTGGAGCGGAATAAGCTTATATTCCGTTACAGAGTTGCTTCACTCACTCTGATAAATGTTTTTTTGGATTAGACACTAACCAAACAACAATTTTTAATATTTATTTTTTTAGATAAGCCGCGGTGAATTGCCGACGGTGAAATGTGAGAACTGTAAACTGTGAAAACAGTGAACTGTAGTCGCGGCGAATTGTATGGCGGTGAATTTAATTTCTGATACCATTGAATTTCAATATCTTTGTTATTTTATTTCGATATTGGGACGTAGCCAGATATTGATACTTGAATTGAAACTAATTCTTGGACACCACATAGGTTGAACATTGAAATTAAAACCAAATTAAAAACTACATCACAAATCACACAGAAATGGGTTATAACCCATAATTAAATTATGAACAGCTACATCCTTTGCGACTTGTCCCTTTGCGGGTTTTTGAATGTCATCTAAATTTCAGACAATCATTAGACATATGTCAATGTCGATGACAATTAGACTCATTGGCGGGAGGTTTGAAAATTACATCGAGATAAGTTCGAACTGTATCTAAGAATTTCGTTTAAAAACAGAAAGCAAGACTCAAAGTGTGTGAGTAGTTATCACTTCAGAAATGTATTGTTACGTTTTTCCCGTGGGTTCTTGACAAAATTACAACTTGACTATTTTCAACTAATACTCTCTTTATTCACTATCACTGTATACAATTTAACACTTTAAGCTACTCTTATAACTTTACAACTAATATCTATTCAACACTCAATGATTAACTGAACTGAACTACTAACCGACTGACTGACTAACATTCGCCTTAGGTCTGCTTATATATAACCTTAAATCTATCACGAATATTCGGGAAGTATTCCGAGCCACTCTATACGATCTCGACGAGGCCATCGAGATAATTCCAGCGATCCTGTTCGCAGCCGGCCGGGTGATGACTCATACAGATAAAGAAGCGAGGGGCACGGCGGCTAGTTGTATAGGGTAGCACAAAAACGTTCGGATGGTTGTTAGGTTAGCCGTAACATTGCCTCCCTCTTAATTCTGATCGTCCCGATCAGCTACTTCATGTCCGTGATATGCTTTCAACCTGTCGAGGTGGACAACTTTCAGTTTGCTTCTGGGGCTACGCTGAATTCTATACACAACGTCGTTAATTCTTTTGATGACCGTATAGGGTCCTTCCCATACTGGTGTTAGTTTGGGAGATCTTCCTGTCTTCCTTTGCGGGTTATATAACCAGACTTTATCGTTCATCCGAAATCCCCTAGAGTTAGCTTGGAGATCATATCGAGCCTTCATTCGGTCACTAGCGAGACGTTCAAACGGTAGTCCCACATCATTCTGTTTCATCTTCCCACTGGATCTTGTCTGAGGTCCTTGACTTGAGGCACAGGTTAAACACTGCTGGCACCATGATTTCACATCCTCGCAGTAGTTGACCCAGTAAAATCTGTCGCAGATCTTGTCAATCATTTTGTTCACTCCGAGATGAGCACCAAACTTTCTATTATGTACTTCGTCCAGAACTTCCGCTACCCTCTTCCTTGGTACCACTAACTGCGTCTTCACTACTTTGCCATCGGCGCTTTCCCAGGCTCGTTTAAGGAGTCCATTTTCAACTACCAGGGAGTCCCACTGAGCCCACAGAGATTTAAAAGTAGATCCCTTAGTTGAAATATCACTCCAGCTTGGTCTTGGTTGACGTTCTTCCTTAGCTTTTAGTAGCAGTGCTATTTCATTATCCTCAAGCTGATCCTTCTTCAGTTGCTCTGTGGTCCACTGCTGATCAACCTTAAACTTGATTCGCCTAATGGGAGTGATTCCTTCTCGTTGGACAGTTCGTTGGCGATGTTTATAATTATCCTCACATGACCTTCTGGATAAAGCATTTGTATTACTATGCCATCTTCCTTCCCTGTGCTTAGCCTTAAAGTTATATTGTTTCAACTCTTCCTGACTTGGCTTTAAACTGCTGTTGTCTCTGGATGGAGCTGTAGGTCGTAGTTGTACTCGACAGTCTCTCTTAAAATGCCCAATGTTGCCACATATATAGCACTGATTTGAAACATTTCGGTTACGTGTCATATCTTCTAGTGGCTCCCGGAATCTTTGTACTTGACAGTCCCTTTTGAAATGCCCAGTCCTGCCGCATCTATAGCACAGATTTATAGCCTTTTGATTACATGGTCTAACTTCTGTTGGCTCCCGGAATATCCGTGCTCGACAGTCCCTTCTGAAATGTCCAGTCTTTCCACATCTATAGCACTGATTTGATGTATTTCGGCTATGTGGCCTATCTTCTATTGGCTCCTGGAATCTTTGTACTCGACAGGCCCTTTTGAAGTGTCCAGTCTTGCCACATCTATAACACTGATTACGGTTGTATGGCCTAACTTCTAGTGACTCCCTGAATCTCCCCGTGACCTGAAGAACTTCGATTAATTTCTTCAAAATACCGCCCATTTCAGTTAGTTCACAATTGTTCGCCAAATTTTCTTCCTTGATGGATACTTCCCTGATTGCTGGCTTAGAGATTTTACAGGCCGCCTCGATTTCCAGAGCTCTACCCAAAACTTCACGGCTGCTATCAAATTTGGCTAGGCGTAGCATTTTCTGAGTTTCTGGATCTCTGATACCATCCACGAAATATTGGGCAGAAAGTTCCTCTTGAAATTCCTCTGTCGCTCCCGGGTAGGCCAATTGAATGAGACGTCTAATGTCTGCCTCAAATTCTTGCAGGTTTTCACCAGGCTTCTGACGCCGAGACTTTACTTGTGCCTGATACAGTTGTCTTCGGTATTGGTCTCCAAATCGTCTCTCCAGGACAGCTACAAGTATGTCATAATTCCCCTGTTGGCTGATGGGAATTGTCTGCAGTAGTTCCAGGGCAGATCCACGAAGCGCTACCACCAGTGATGTAGCCATTTCTTCATTATTCCAACCGTTGGCAACAGCAGCGGCTTCAAATTGTCTTTTGTACATTGTCCAGGATGTTTGACCGTCGTACGTTGGAGGTTTGATGTTTTGTCCTGAGGCGAATGCCCTCTCGGTGGGTGCTTGGTGTTTTAGTCTGGTAAATTCTGCTTGTAGATTCTTCACTTCTTTCTGTACGTCTCCTACTTCTTTTTGTACATTTCCAACTTCTTTTTGAATATTGTTTACTTCTCTCTCAAATTTCTCATTTTGTCCGTCCAATATTTTCTGTAATTTTCCTTGCTCGCCTACAATTACATCCAGCATCCATTTCTGAAGCTGGTCCTGCTCTGCTTGTCTTTTCTCTTCCTGATCTTGTAAAATTTTCTGAAGCCGGTCCTGTTCTGCTTGTCTTTTCTCTTCCTGGTATTGCAATATTTTCTGAAGCCGGTCCTGTTCTGCTTGCCTTTTACGTTCATCCTCTTCCCGATCCGCTTGCCTTCTACGTTCATCCTCTTCCCGATCCGCTTGCTTTTTACGTTCCTCCTCCTCCCGATCCGCTCTCCTCTCAGCATTTAAATTATCCATGAAATCGGCCAACATTTTATTTATTTGCTCCATTTCTGCTGTTTGTTGCCTTGTATTGACCATAGAATGTTATAAAACTTTACCAGAATCCAGCAATCAAACGGTCTCGTTGACGTACTTGTACTTCTTCTTTGAAAAATACTTCGCAAGTCCGGTCCCTTCACAATCCGACTTCTGACACCAATTGTTACGTTTTTCCCGTGGGTTCTTGACAAAATTACAACTTGACT